>JARJLU010019226.1:0-41840 GCA_030272975.1 Sparidentex hasta | reverse complement strand
AATAATAAATAACGAGACAGATCTGTTGACAGGGTTTAATAAATTCAGTTAAATAAATAAGTTCAATATTAGGGGGGGGACACGACCCCCCCAAAGAATGCGTGGTTACATCCATGATGCTGTGGCTAGGTAAAGGCACAATTACCACTTGGTTAAGGTAAGGAAAACATCATGTTAACTTGTCCATAGGTCTCCTTAACATATCCAGTGGTTTTACACTTCCAAATGTTGAACACAAGTCTCAAACTGTGGTCATCATCTTGATGATAACTTGCCTTCATATACAAGCTTACATTTCTCCTGTTCCCCCTTAGATATAAACCAACCCTAGCAGCTAAAGCAGGAAGTTTGTGGTGAGCTGACCCTGGTTCAGCAGGAGTCTTAGAGTAGTAGAATGGATGTCTGGGGAAAACAACTACACCAACAACCCTCATATCAGAAGCTTCAATGAATACATCTAATATTCATTTATAACCTTAACGTCCCTGTATTCTCCATTCTCCACTTTCAGGTTGGATACACAATGTACAGTCTAGTGTACTTGCATATTATGTAGCTTGCATGCATGCCTTAACTCATAACTGTTGAATATTACCTAGTCCCTGTGGTATAACAAGCATATTAACATACCAAATTAAATATCCTTCATTTCACCATCTCTCGTTTCATTTTCAGTTGCTCATATGGTTTTCACTATGGCCACCTCCTGTTTGACTGATATGTCATATTTATTTTAAGCATGTGAAGAAAGACTAAAAATTAACAGTAAGAAATATTGCCAGTATAGTTATGAACACACACACACACACACACACACACACACACACACACACACACACACACACACAGATCAGCAGGTGCTTGGGGTGTGTTGGGGTATTTAATCCTATTGTAAGGCAAAGCTCAGGTCAGGACCCCATGTTCCATACAGACTCCACCCATGCTGCAGTGCTATTGGCCCTCCAGTAGCAGTTGGTACCGCCCTTATTACCCAAACTGTTCTGCTGCATTCAGGTCTTGTCAGAAAGAGGTAAAAAGGAGCTCCTTAAACCAAAAATAAAGTTACCTGAGATTACAGTACAGTACGGTATTTGCTGGCATATTGGACTTCACCTGATATCTAGAGACATTATGCAGTGTTCCAGTCATATCTACAGGTGTAGGAACAAGGTATTTTACTGATGCAATTATATAGTATCCACATACCTTTTCCTTAATACATTAATTGCAACATCATTCACACAATGCTGTGAAAAATAACTATCACAGAGTGAGTGTGAGATCTGTGAGTGTTGAAATGGTGGCTGAATGTTTAGTCAAGTAGAAGTTCACTCTTTGATTAGACCTAGTATTGGGTAAATATTTCCTCTTTACAGTTGAAACATAAAAGTTAACATTTGCTTTGGGTTTGCAAAATTAAATACATGAAGGTCATGACCCCTGTGTGAAAGAATGAAATATTGTTTCTCACAGCCAAAGGTGCACAATATAACATGTCATACACACACGATCTAGTACACTAATAAATGAAAACACAGTAAAGGACAGAGAGATTATGTCTCAGTGGGGTGTTGCTATGGAGCATTGTAACATTTATTGCAAAAATACAACAATAAAGATCAAACATCAGTAATAATCATTACTTAAGACCTGAGAGTGTGACATATAAAAATATAAAAAAACGTTTTCCGCTGTAGCAATGTGGGTCATTCTTTGTCAGTGACAACGATGAGTGATGGAGTTTTGAATGTATGAAAATATATAGATAAGGTAATGTAATGTTGTATAACTGGACTATAAAAGTTGAAGGAATATCAATTTTCTGAATAATACTAACTCGTGATGTCAGTAATGTTGCACCGTAGTCATAAATGATTCACTGCAGGACCTCCTCGGTTTGTAAATAATTTCTTTGAACCACAGCATGATTCTGTTAACTTTGTCTCATGTGACTTGAATGCACCATGACACCAGCTGTCTCACACCAGGAAGTGGTTTGGGACTGACTGTGCGTGCGTGCGTGTGTGCATGTGTGTGTGCGTGTGTGTGTGTGTGCATGCTGGTGTCACAGAGAGGGAACAACCCCCTTCATGCCTTGTTAGGAAAGCCGTCCTCCCTCCCTCTGTCCTCCCTCCCTCTGTCCTCCCTCCTTCTGTCCCTTCGTCTCTGTTCACTCGCTCTCAGTTCATGTCAGCAGCAGCATGTGGCAGGCCGTCTGCTTTCTCTCCTCTGCTTGTTCACCAGGATGAACGCTTTCTGCTCTCTGCTCTGTATCAAATACAGGTAGGGAGGGTCTGGACACACAAACACACACACACGCACGCACACACGCACACCACTGAGATGCGGTGGGTGTTGAGTAACTGTTGTTGTCACTGGAAGTTGTAGGAGTAGATAAGGACATGGCAAACTCCCTCCTTACCTCGCTCACTATGTTTTTTGAAGTTTCATTTAGCTGTTGGTTGTAACATCAGCTATATGGAAGTCTTTCATTTTAACATATCCATATCAGAATCAGTTGTATAGCTCAGTAGATAGGTTTTTGAATGCACACACAACAGTATACAGTGTGTGCTTCCATCCGCTGGTGTTGCTGCACATGGAAATTCACAAAAAGCCACAGGATGAAATAACTAAAAGAGCAGCAACAACATGTCTGTATTTCTAGTGAGCAGTGAAAATTATCAATATTTCACTACTAATATGGAATGATTGTGTAACATTTTCTTCATGGTCGACATGCTGTGTGATATTTTACTCAGCAATTCATTTGAGTCTGTATTCTTCCTTCTCTTTGTTTTTGGCAGAATGAAAGTATGTCACACTGTAGTGATGCTCTGCAGTCCTGTAGTCACTCAGAAATGTGTTTACTGTCCGCCTTCATCCAATGAATGGTTTTTAATCAATCATGATACTTTTCTGACCGGGTGCCTTTATTAACAGCATGGCACACTCAACAAGACCTCATACCGTAACACCAACGCAGGACATTAAGTGTTGCCTTCTGAACTACGCAATCTGATTGTTGACAAGCTCAGGCTTCGGGCAAGTTGTACTCCATGCATTTGTGTTGAGGACGAGTTCAAGAGTCATACAACATAAGAATAGAAGCTGCTCTGTAGTCTGGAGGTAGAGCAGCAGAAATATCTGTATGTGTTATCAGGTGGCAGCAGGGTGAACAGACTGTGGCTGGGTGTGTGTTGTTTAGTGACTTTAGGCTCTGTGGAGACATCTGATAATGGTTTTGATCACCTGCTGTAGAGACTTCCTGTCCTGGGCTGTGATGAATCATGCCAGTTTGTGATGTTTGCATGGAGGATGTTTTCTATTACTCCTCTGTGAAAGTTGAGAAGAAAGACCCTGGCACAGAAACTGTATTTTCTTTTCCTAAGTTTCAGTCAGAAGTAGAGCCTTTTTCCTGTGCATTTTTAACCAGGGTCTGATGTGTGATGACCAAGATAAGTTCTCAGTGATAGTAATTCCAAGGAACCTAGAACTGTTGAGCCGCTCCACCTCAGCTTCACTGATGTAAACAGGGCTGTGTGTCTTTGCCTTCTTTTTTCTATTATCAACAATCAGCTGCTTGGTTTCGCTGATGTTGAGCCGTAGATTCTTCTCTGTGCACCACTCTGCATGATTGTTGATATCCTCCTGATATTTGACACCACCATCATCATCTGCACTGAAAACAAGGATGAGCGCAAAATTCTTGAAAACAGTGTGAACGCGAGAGGGCTGAGCACTAATTTCATCAATTTATTCATTTATATGAGCATTTTTTTGATCCTCCACCTCTTTGGAAAACATTTTGTTAAAACCCTCAAATAAAACCAATTTTTTAATGTAAAGAGACGATTATGATCATGGTGAAATGAAACTAAGAGTGACTGTTGGTTGGAGACAGGATGGCAATGATAGTCTCCTGTTTCCAAGTCAGACACTCTATATAGCTAAACATCGTGCCCCATCTCCTCCCTGAGATCTTCAGCAGCCCTATAACACTATCCCACTACTTCTGTCTGTGTTCTCAAAAGAAAAACAGTCATCATTCACACGACCCAAAGAGAGTTGCATAGATAGAGTTGGCATCTATTCAGTTAAATGAGAATTGCTCAGTTGACGCATAGACCAAAAGAAAGTTCCCTTGCATCTCAGTTTACTTCCTAGGTATGTGGCCCCTCTGAATATGTGCAATAGTGTCTCTCCCTCCGGCTCTGTCCAGGATCTCTGGCTGTGCCTGCTGACTTAACATTGTCACGACATCTCAGTTTTTTCAAATGCTTTTCTATAGGAATGTTCTTATAAATATACACCATAATGCTTCAAAAATTCATACTAGAATGAGTCATAACTGACCTTATTTGCAGTTCAGTGTCCTATCAACAGTTTCACATACATCTCTTTTATAATGGTGCTCAGTGGAGAAAATGCATTTTGAGAGGCAGGGAAATTGGTAGATGCCATACCGGGAGTGGCCTGATCCACCTACAGAGGTAATATCAGAGTCGCAGCAGAGGTGAGACGGTGTCTGTGTGAGAGGAAATGCCAGCAGCGAGGAATAAACCAAATCAAGATAATCGTCCCACACTTCACCCCACAAAGCAACATTACAGGACGCTTGTGTGTGTGTGTGTGTGTGTGTGTGTGTGTGTGTGTGTGTGTGTGTGTGTGTGTGTGTGTGTGTGTGTGTGTGTGTGTGTGTGCCCATGTGTATGACGTTCAAAGTCCATTTCTGCCATCTGTGTGTACTTTGCAGGGAGGAGGCCTAGCAGTTGCTGACTGCCATGATGAAATCTGTATTCTGTGTTTCTCTCCACACATGTATATGCTCACAGACTCTCTCAAGGATTAAGTGTACACAGAGAAAGTCTTTGTCAAGTCTAGCTGAAGTCTAGTTGACTGGGAAGATATGGCCTACAAAGCTGTGTCCCTTCTACACAGATATGTGTAAAGCTGTTGGTTAGTTTCAATGCAGGTTTGGTTGAAAGGTTCTGTTTCCTGCAATAGCACATCCATCTTAATTGTGTATTCCGCCGCAGACAAGGGATCAGATCATTGCTACAGTAGCAGCGTGGAGAGTTGAGCAGGGTGCCGGAATGAAGAATATGGAAGCTGTTGGATAGTATGAATATCCGAGCATAGGTGCCTCGTGACTTGATGTGTGGCACTGGTATCTACATCCTCAACTAAATTGCTGGAATAATTGTGGCCAATGTACGTTTCTGCAAATCACAGTTATGTTACTACTCAATGTTTCTCTATCTTCAGTTTTCTATTTTATGTTGCAACAACGCTGTGCTCATGATCTGGTTTGGCATCAAAAAAAGACACCAAAAAAATCACGTTTTGAACTAAAATGACTGTTGTTTTTGCCAGAAACTTGGCTGGACAATGTCCTGAGGTCTCCTTAAAAGTTTCCAGCACTGTCATGCTTTCAAATGTTCAAATGCAGTCTCGAACTGCAGTAGCTGGCTTGGCAGCCCTCTCGCTTAACTCCACCACCATCCACTCCACCTCCAGATATGGCAGCCAGGCATGTAATGTGAACGTGATATGACATGTAATGTAGAAATGTCAATATGGCAGCAGCCTATGACACGTGCAATTGTGGCAGCTGAGTACACCCTCCATAGTAGGTGTGGTAAGCATAAACAATTGTGGCAGAAAACTGAAAACAGTATATATAAAGAAAACTGTAAAAGAACTTCAGCAGTTGACATATATAGATGTACTACAAATAAAAGTGACACATAAGTCTTATCCTCCAGATTCAGGTGAATGAAGACCTCCTTGCTGTGTTTTGACCTAATAAAGCAACCACAACAGAGTCAAAGTATGAGTTAGTCAGGAGTTTGTTATTCCCTCTACAAGAGACATTTAAAATGTAATCTCTCTTTCTCTCTTTTCGTCAGGCGCTGTTTCCAGACAGCCCATTTCTACGTGGAAGACAGCAGCTCACCTAGAGTCGTACCCAATGAGACAATCCCTGTCATTCCCATTCCAGGTAACAACTAACCACAGCGCTTCTCAAATTCATATTACCCATGCAAAACTGCTGGCCAGATGTGCAGGTATACCTCATTAGGACATAGAGATTTTCAGTCTTTGTGTGTGTCTTTGACCACTGTTGTGATATTCAGCCCTCAGCTGCAGCAGTTAGATAAATTCCCAGAGCTGTGCAGCCTGATTTCAGAATCAGAATCAGAAATACTTAATTGATCACTGAGGAGAAATTCCTTGTGTTACAGCTGCTCACATTCAAAGTCCAGAAATATGCAGAAAAATAGAAACTATATTTAAGCAAGAACAACAAATATTGATACAGTTGGAATGTGGATTATTGCACATTGCTTGTCTTAATTATTGCACATTAGGGAGATACAAAGCGTCCAGAGTCCTCCTATTGACTCAGTGTCTGACAGTTGAACAGTTGGATGGCCACAGTCAGGAAGGATTTCCTGTGGCGCTCTGTGGTGTATCTTGATTGGATCAGTCTAGTACTGAATGTACTCCTGTACCTGACCACCACGTCATGGAGTTGGGGAATTGGAGATTTCCAACCACCTATCCTGGTACAGTATTTCTGCATGGTCTAAGTTAGGTGGTCATCCCCTCTGTGGGGTCAAAGGTCAGGACTATTCTTATAACAGCGGTCCAAGGTCACATGCTAGCATGAAGACCCTACTGGTCTCATTTCCCTGTGACCAAACATTCTGGTAAGCAGCAATAATCCAATCAAGCACTCGACACATAAGTGAACAAACCCACATATGTTTCTGTGGTGGTCTATGCAGTGTTTGGGACAAGAGAAAGATCAAATATATGATGGTCTTTGCATCCAAGCAAATTTATAGTTAATCTTGTCTATTATACTACAATTACATTAAGTTTAAGTTCACACAAAAATGAAAATCCAGTCATCAACTCCTCCTATCTCCATGAAAGTCAGGAGAAGTTTGGTAAGTCCACAAAACATTTCTGGAGCTTCACAGCAAAACAGAGTTGCAGCATTCTGCACAACACATTATGAACCACCCAGACCTCTGAGATCATCAGGTCCGGGTCTGCTTTCAGTTCAGAGTCAGAACTAAACATGGAGAAGCAGCGTTCAGTTATTATGAACCACACGTCTTAAACAAACTCCTTGAAAACTCCAGGTCTGCTCCTACTCTCACCTCTTTTAAACCAAGACTGGAGACCTTTCTGTTTGATACTGCTTTTCATTAAAGCAGCTTCAAGGCTTTGAACTGCACTGTGACTTCTATATTCTAGTCTTGTCTCTATAAAAACTTTTCTATTTTAGCCAACTTTCCTATTTCTTAACTGTGTTGTATCTTAGTGGAATCTCTTGTTTCCTACTTGTTTCTAATGTATATTCAATGCAATTTTTAATTTATTTTGATGTTATTTGTATGCCCCTGTAAAGCACTTTGAGTTGCCTTGAGTCTGAATTATGCTGTACAAATAAACTTGCCCTGCCTGAACAACTTGAAGTAGCTGGAGACTTGCTTTAATACATTAAAAGACTATTCCTCTAATTTGAGAAGACATTATCTACAGCTTTGACACGCTTTCAAGCTCATGTACGTAACTGCTTCGCATGCTAACACTGTTAGCTAAGTGGCTATAGTGTCTTGGATTATGCCTGACAAGCTGCATTGAGCCATTATATGATTTTGTTTGGGGTTTTTTGTTAGGATCTTTGGGCTGCTGGAGCATCGGAAAACAACAAATGAGCTGTATGGAGCCATTTTATATTTCTTAATGTCTTAAAACAAGTCCCCAGCTATTTCAGTTGTTCAGGAGTATTTTGCAGACTATGAAACTTGACTTTTCATAGACATGGGCGTGAGAGAATAATAGCTGAACTTTTCATTGAATTATGATACAAATGTTAAGGATCTCTGCTCTCTGTAAATCTCCTGTTAGAGAGCTGCTCAGTTGAAGACACATCTACATTTTTTTCTAAATGGCACCATGCTGCAGAGAGGAAAGCACTTAAATGTGTCCGAACACCATATTTAGCAATGAGTTTTTTTTTATTTCTATCACTCAGCTCAGCCTTTAAACTGTTAGTGCCTTGGGTCAAAAAAATGTGATCTGGAGAGAGAGAGAGAGAGAGAGAGAGAGAGAGAGAGAGAGAGAGAGAGAGAGAGAGAGAGAGAGAGAGAGAGAGAGAGAGAGAGAGAGAAAGAGAGAGAGAGAGAGAGAGAGAGAGAGAGAGTGCCCAGGTCACCAATTACAAAGAACACAAACACATGAAACCTCCACAGGGCAGACAACTGCTCTCTAGCTGCTCCAGCTCTCGTCCTCAGGTCCAGGATTTGGATCCAAACCAATCAAATCAATGAAAGCTTGAGGGGCCTCTTACAATGTCTAAATGCCTCCATTGAATACCAGGGCCTCTGTGCCCAGCCTGGTAGAGCCCAGCACAGACAAAAGGCGGTCTGCCACAGAGCCTCTGTTCCAGAGCCAGCAGATAATTGGCTCACTGAGCTGCTGGTTTGATTCATTTCATGTGTGATTAAATATGTTTGATTTTCTTCAACCACTGGGAGGGTGAGATAGGCTCACAGACTTTTGAAGGCTAAGAAACAGGAAACACTTCCCACGTGACAGCCACACTGTGAGGACAGCAGACAGGGATGTGGCCATATGTTACTTGTGTTAATTGTTTCAGTAGCTCAGACTGAGAGCCTCACACATCCCATAATCTTCTTTAAGACCTTCTGCTGGATTAAAAACCTACAGGCAGCAGCCACTTACTACAGAACACTCACACACATGCATGCATACACACACACACACACACACACACACACACACACACACACACACACACACACACACACACACACACACACACACACACACAAACACACTCACACACTCACACACACACACAAACATTATATATGAGTTACCTTGATGCCATTTGTTTGTTGTTTTGTTATGCTTTATTTTGTTTTGTTTTTTGTTGTGTTTTGCTTTGTTTTGCTGTATTTTGTTTTGTTTGGGGTTTTTTTGTGTTGTGTTTTGCTTTGTTTTGTTTTTTGTGTTGTGTTTTGCTTTGTTTTGTTTAGTTTTTTGTGTTTTGTTATGCTTTATTTTGTTTTGTTTTTTGTTTTTTGTTTTGCTTTATTTTGTTTTGTTTGGGGGGGGTTGTGTTGTGTTTTGCTTTGTTTTGTTTTTTTGTGTTGGGTTTTGCTTTGTTTTTTTTGTTTTGCTTTGCTTTGCTTTGGCAAGATCAATATCTGAGTCATCCAGAAACCCTGATGTGTTCACAAACCATCCATTGTTTGTGTATAAATAGATACATGTTTGGTGGTGCTGACTACACATCACTGGAGTTTATATTCCAAATTTAAATTGATTTCATAAAAAAAGCCAATTTTTTCTTAGTCACCTTCCACCCCAACAAACAAAAGAACAAATCCCTGCCTAAGTGTAAGTGATTGTGTGCTTTCTGTAAGATATGTCAAAGCAATAAAAATGATTCCCTCTTAGAAACTCTCCGCTTTACACTCAGCAGCCTTCTGTGTTTACTGACACAGCTAATTTTGATGTATTTGCATACCCACAGCGAGCTAGTGTATGCTCTTGTTAATCTTTGATGAAGACTAAACTGTAGGGAGCTGTGAGAGAGTTTTAACTGTTGTGAAAGGTCATCTGATGAAACATGTGCTCCAGGCCCTGCCATATGTCTTAAAGCCCCCACAAGCAACAAACTCTGTGGTACAGTAAAGCAAATTGGAACTGTGGGACTGAAACTCTACTGAGTCTGTTTTTTTCTCAGAGGGGACATCTAGAGCACGGATTTAGTCAGAGCACAACTTAAATTCATAAGTGCATGTTAGTGATGTTCGATACTACCGACTTCCTTTCCAGTCCGATACTGAGTAAAATTCAGGCTGGTATCGGCGATACCGATCCAATACCGATACTCTGTGCAAATACACATAATGTGTCTGGTAAATGTAAAAAAATAAAAAAAAATTGTTTAAATGATCAATTCTTTGGGAAACCTTTTTTTGCCTGAGTGAGATTATCTTAGTGATATACATATTATTACTACAAGCTGAACTCATGCAGCTATTTATTGAAACATATTTATTTTGTCACTTATTTCATAACCATATTTATTAATTTGAACAACTCCAAAAGCAGCAGTGCTTAGCGCCACTTACAGCTACACATTTTCTTCCTCTGTACCTGGATGGTGTCTGCCTGCAGCACTGAAGGTCTCCGCCAGAGACGTCTGTCTGACGCTGTGCTCTCCTCTTCTGTCCGCCTCATCATAAATACCTCCTATTCTGTGTTGTGGTTTAACCTGAGGGGCTTCACAAGGTTTGTTGTGTTGCCACAACTCCTTACACATCACGCACTTACCCAGGTGGAAGAAAAAGTAGTTCCCACCAACCGCATATCATTAGGCAAGATCTCAGTTTACATATCAGAGTATCGATATTTTGATTTGAGAATCGATTTTAGAGCATAAAGATCTGGCATCAGACGTATCGATATTTCAGTATTGATCTGCACATCACTTCCTTTTAGTCTATTTTTATAAGGTATATAGGATGATATCCAGAAAAACCACTATAATAATACTAATACTAATTTTGCCATAACCTGGCAGGTGTCAGATCCAGTAGAATGTACAATACGTAAGGGATAATGTATAGAACGTCTTTGACGTGGCCCATACCGTGCTCTTTTCGGTGTTCAGTTCATGTCAATCCGCTTCTATTTTATCAATGTCTTTGTCATCCAAACTTTGTACCATTTCAACTCTCCCTCTTTGCTGCTTTCCTCTCTTTTTCTTTTGACAACTCAGCCTTTTGCAAAGCATTGAAATCACCGTATTTTCCAAAAATGTTAAAGTTAATCTGAAACTCATCCATACTAGTGGCCTTGGAGTAGGTTTTTCTGATATGAAGTAGGCTACAGATCCGCTGACGTTGCTTAGCGACTGAATATGCTGGGATGATAAGTGACCAGACTACTTGCGGAACAAAGACTCAAGAGCACTGAGTGCTACAAAATACGTGAATCATTTCATTACATGAAAATAATTGATCACTGAACACTGGGAAGGCCCATTCAAATGAATGAAGCATTCTACAGCATTAATAAGAGCTGTGTAATAAAGTATGTTAATGACAAGGAGAGACAATAGTTGACAAGATTATTTTTGTCAAATCTCATAGTCTTCATCAACAGATTGAATTGGCCCTGTTTTCATGACATGTTCATAACATTTTGGATTCAAAAAGGGACACAGAAACAAAATCAGATCTATACTTTCAGTGGAGAGGCGGAGATTGTTGTTCCTGAAGCTGATTTGAACCTGGTCTTGTTTCCTCTCTGCAGATGACATGGAAGCCGTCCCAGTCAAGCAGTTTGTCAAACATGTCTCTGATCTCTACTCAAATAACCAACGTGGATTCTCTGATGATTTTGAGGTAAGCTGTAAATTCTTGTCTGTGCAAGTCAGAAAGGATGACAGAAGCATACTGAAATCCTTTCACTGACATTGATTCTGAATGAAGAATGAATGTGTGCATCTGACACCCAAAGAAAACATCTAACAATCTAAACAGTTAGCTTGCCAACTGCAGCTGCGCTTCCAGTCAATATGCTTTATTGATTTCTTTGAGATGGCAGTTTACTCGGGACGGACTTGAGAAGACGGACTGTGCAACTTATTTTCTATCTTTTGTTGTTTATTTTTGAATCACTGTGCAGTGGTATTTCTGGTTGAAAATCTGTCTCCAGCCAATGAATGTGAGTCCAATTCCAAGTCTCTTTCAGCTCTGTGTTTATCCCTCGACCCAAATCTGTTGGGAATATGCTTAATACTGTACTTGTGTCAAACTGTGTCTGTCTTGTGTCTGGTGCAAAGCAGGTAGTTTTTTTTTTTTTTTTTTTTGTAGCTTTTTCAATGAAACAAGCTGCCCTCTGCAACCTAAAGTCACACTGATATCTCCCACATTTCATTACTTGGTACCAACAACTAGCCAATAGCATATAGACAGAGTCCAACGAGTCCAAAAACCTGCTTTTCAGGTAATTTAGCAAATTTTTATAATTGTGGCTCCCTCCTCAACAGGTTTGTTTTAATATTTTTGGTCAAATGCCTGAAATAAGGTCTGTGTGTTAACGGACTTACCAGTCCAGTAGCTTAGATGTTGAATTCAAACAGCCACAGTGTCGTTGTTTAACGTTATAACCCAGTGGTGAGTTTTTACTTCTGCTGATTATATTCACACCTCGTGAAGATACTGAGGGCCATGCTATGACAAACTGATGACAGCATATAAGAGCGCAGGTCAATACCACGGATCCTGGCTCAGTCCATTGTGTCAGATCAGAAGTAGCTGACAGTACATCAGTATGTGTGGAGAAAACTGGTGGGTGTCACTTGATATCGTGGATATTATTTTTCAGCAGTGTTTCTCAATGTCTTTAATCTTGAAGGGGAAAAAAATATGGCCTCTGCATGTGTGAATCCAAAGAGATACTGGGAGCAGAAATAGTATGAAATTATAAAGAGGGATATGAATATGAATATGGTTATCACTAAGAAAGCGAGAGGGACGTTTCAGTGTTCAATTTAGTTTAGTTATGACCTTTGCATGCTTCATCACACCAGCCTCATATTCCCTCTGCAACTGTGCTCTATGAAAATATCTTTCTCGCTTTGTTTCTTCCTTTTCCTCCAATCACTCTGCTCTTCCTAGACAAAGGGTGTGTGGACTGAGCCCCTCACACACTAGTATGTGTGTCCCCTCTCCCTCTCCCCTGTGCCCCGGTTAAGGCCCAGTAGATACTGGAAAGTGCTTTAGGACGGGAGCCCCTTCTCAAATCAAATTATCCTCCTCCCACATTCTCGACATCCCCGCTGTCCCAGTTTCTCCTACTTTGACAGAATGTAGTCAGGGAGGCCAGGGGCTTTAATCATCACTCTTTTGTCTCATCTACATTGTTATGGCACTGTTGTCACCCAGTCAAATGAAAATAGCAGTAAATGCTCCAGAGATGCTCCAAGTGAATACTTGAAGCATGCACGTGCAAATCCACCCATGTCATGGATGAAGATGGGTGACAAATGAAAAGGAAAAAAAAGAATAGAATAGAAATCTTGCCTTCTGAGTCCCTGATACAAACCCAGATAATCATCGACAGGAGATTAGGAAGCAGTGTGTCAGGTATGCAGCCACCAGGGTCTCGTGTGACATGTGACTTTTCTGGGACTTTCTACAAGGTGCAGTTTTAGACACACATTCAAAATCATTTTGTTTTCAAATATGGAAGTTAGTACGTGTGGAAGGAGCTGAGGACACATAGGAGGAGGAGATGCACATACTTACCCCATTTACTTGTAAAAGTAGTATCAAAGTAGTATCATGGTGCTCAGGCAATTGGATGGTTTATGTAAACACACTGTCTGTTTTAACTGACCGTTACTCCCTTACTCCCTTAACAAGTGTAGTGATTTAAAGAGTTGTTTCATGAGGAGAAACTTAAATTCAGCATTATATAAAAACATTAAGTCATTTGTTTCCTTGTAAAAAGTGTCAGTTGGTACCAGCCTGTGTGCTTCTGTGTCTAAAGTGTGTCTCATGGCTTTAACACATTCACATACGTGACTTGTCAGCACAAGGGGTCATGCATGCGTGACACGACTGGAATGTCGTTATACAGAACGCATAGGTTGTCTGTGTGCCAAATCGCAGTGAAAGAGATAAAGATAAAGAAAATAGCAGGCGTCAGAAGATAAATTATGATGTGTAGACAGTAAGAATTATTTTTGTACCAAAAACATATAATTGCCTGCACAGCAAGGATTCACACTGAAACTTGTGTGCACGCATTCTGATATTAGCTCTAAGCTATTATGATGCCTGGTGTGACTGGGTTCAGACAGCTGCTGTGGATGACAGTATAGGAGACAGAGAGAGAGGATGGGCTGAGCCTGAGTTCCTGTAAATCTAGCAGATGTTACACACTATATTTTTATTTTTGTGTACATGATATGTCTAAAAACATTGTGTCACTTGTACCAGCGGTGTACATGTTGATTTGATTTGCATTTAGAGCAGGGCAGTGAGATCAGTTCACAAGTGGTCACTGGAGACTCTCGTCAAGATGCATGTACATGCGTAGTGTGTACTGAGAGACTAAGAACTGTCCACTGAGTGGATCACTGAGGACAGATGTTAATACCAAATTCGAATTTCCTTGAAGAGGGGTAATTCAAGTGTTTACACACTTAGCAGGGGAAAGTGAGACTTGACGTGTAAAAACACAAAACATTTTTGGCTCACAGCCACACAAGGTTGAAACACGAGCTGTTACGCAGCCTGTGGTTATGTATATCTTGTCTATCTATATAACAAACAACACTGTGGTGTTCACCACGATCGTCTATGCACTAAATGACTGCATACCTTTAGGCAGAGTCATTTTCATCCCTCTAGTAGAGTTGCTCTTCGACTGCTTACCTTTACTCCTCGATATGTCAGCATTTTGTTTTATTTACCTCTAATTGTTGTTCTATACTTGCCCTTATAGTGTTTATTGCATTTGTACTTGGATGTACTCGCTGCTATGATGAACAAGTTATCCCTTCAGGGATTAATAAAGTTATATATCTAATTGTCTGTCTGTCTAAAGAAAGTTCTGAAGCTCATGGAAAAAATCTATTAACATGCATAATGTTAGTGTTTCCATTCAGTTGTCTCCTATCTGTGCATATTCTCACTTTTCATACCAAATCTAAACAGTGTCCAAAGTGAATTCCAAGGCGTTTGGGAGCAGGTTCTGGAAGCTAGATCAGATAACACATGACCAACACTGCAGCATCACTGTGTCAGCCTGAACATACATGACACTTAATGTACCATACTGAACTCCAGTTACAAGTGATATTTATTGTCTGGTGTCAACCATCTCTTATGTTCTAACATTGCAACAGAAAGCCAATGTGTTTATGTCTGTGAATGCATGTGTGTGTATGCAGATATCAGTGAGTGTGTGTGGCATATGGTTGAATTAAAGCATCTGCACATGTGTGTGTGTTTATGTACCAGTCCGTGTACCATCTGCTGATCACCTGTCTGTGTGACATCATCTCCAGTTAAAACGGGTCTCTTCCCATCAAACCTGCAACCCGATCTGCTCACACATGCTCACCATGAAGCCTGCTACGCCCAAAATAAACCCCCATCCCAATTATTATGATGAATCCATGTTTAATAGTGCTAAAACAAGGCAGTCGGCCTGTAAAGCTCCAGAGGAAATGAGACCGAGGGGTCAGAGCCAAATCCAGTGCCTGCCCTCTCTGTTGGCTATGCTGAGCTAGCAGCCACAGCTGTTTGTTTGGCAGGAACTCGACATTAAACACTGACATGTATTCACAGGCTGCTGAGCCCAGAATGAGTATCTGTCATTTTTAGGACTGTTTCCACATTGGAGAATAATTATAAAAACACGTAAACAAACAATAAAAGATCTCCAGGGTGATTCATGTCATTGATTTTCATAGACCAACTCCAAAACTAGTGAATCACTATAGCTGTTACTTTCCAGCATGTTGTGCCATGCCAGCAGGTTAAGAAAAAGATAAGTGCTTTGGCCAAGCAAGGGATGTCGATTAATGAAATTAAAGTTTTTAGGAAAGGAACACTTGATTTAGCCAAAATGAAAATGAAATAGAGAGAGAAGGGGGAAGCTGGAACTGCGCCAAGCAGGCAGAGCAAGTGCAGCAGCTATTTGTGCAAGAGACATAGACCAAAAAGTTCTGACAGCCGTGTGAGCTGGATCCCCAATAACAGTACACATCAGCAGCAAGAAGTACTCTATCGTGAATTGTGGGAAGTAGAAATGGAAATGTAACCATCACTTTCAAGACACCTTTCTATGCCTTAAGTACAGACTTGTCAGACTGACGGAGGGGTGTGTCTGTGTGTGCATCCTTCCCCAGGAGGTTCAGCGGTGCACTGCTGATATGAAGATCACATCAGAGCATTCCAACCACCCTGACAACAAGCACAAGAACAGATACATCAACATAGTGGCCTGTGAGTACACATTCCCTTGCACACCACAGACTTAGTGTGCATTCTGTACTGTGTTTTGAGTTCTCACTTTGATGTAAGAATCTGCATCTTTTGTAGCAGCAGTGAATGTGAATCAAAACATATTTACATGTGTATTAAGACATGTTAAGGCACATACAATATGTGATAGGCAAGTCAGTTCATGTTGGAATACTTTCTAATATCACACATATTACTGTAAATTCTAGATGAGACATCAAATATGTGTTTTTGTCATTGTCAAACCTCTTGTTATTATAGTTATTCTATTTATCCAACAAATGCCAAATCTGTATATTTTATGCTGCAGTAGTTTGTGTTTAAATGAAGGCATTTTAATGAGAAGAGAAAGATCCCCATTGGCTGATTTGTTTTGCTTACTTTGTTTTCATGACTGAACAAACAAACTGACCTTAAAGGACAACACAATTTATACTGTTTTACTTTGTTTATATGTGGCGGACCCTGCCACCTCTCTAGCTTCAAACACTGTTCTGGGGCCTTATTTTCCCTTTGAGAACAGCTAGTTTGTTGTTGTTTTACTGTTCTGTTCCCTATTCAGATGACCACAGTAGGGTGAAGCTGAGGCCACTGGCTGGGAAGGACTCCAAACACACAGACTACATCAATGCCAACTATGTGGATGTAAGTGCTTCTGCTTCCATCTCCAATACTGATCTGCATTTGTTTGACTTGAATGATTTTGCTGCAAGTCTAATACAAAACAATAAAAACACTGGAGACATTCTGTTTTGGAAGAATTTTGATTATAGAAGCTTGATATGATTCTGTATGCCACATACTGCCAAACGGTTAATCTGTCTCTTTGTCTTTCATCCATTAGGGTTATAATAAGCCTAAAGCCTACATTGCCTCCCAGGGACCACTTAAGTCTACTTTTGAAGACTTTTGGAGGATGGTGTGGGAGCAAAATACCGGCATCATTGTCATGATCACCAACCTAGTGGAAAAAGGCCGAGTATGTTCTGACAAGACAAACCCAGTGTAGATTTCCGAATGTTTAAGTTCTAAAGTGTTTCTTTACTTGTTGACCCAACCAGTTAATCTCAGACACACAGTGATAGACTACCACGTCTATGGAGCTGTAGCCAATGCTGACAATACAGATGTCAGTGCTTCACACAATTTTCTAAAGTTAATTGGTGAATGCTCCCTCTGTATGTAGGCATGCGTAACATTGAAAATAACATAATAAACATGTTGTTTGATTAGAATAAAGTTACAGGCACCCATGATAAAGGTGCTAAGAATTTATAGATTCAGTAGCTGCAAAAAGCATTGTTAACGGTTGTTAACAAATTTGTGTGTGTGTGTGTGTGTGTGTGTGTGTGTGTGTGTATGTGTTCCACAGAGAAAATGTGACCAGTACTGGCCAACAGAGAACAGCGAAGAGTACGGCAACATGGTCGTCACGCTGAAAAGCACCAAAGTTCATGCCTGCTATACTGTTCGCTGCTTCACGCTGCGCAACACTAAAGTGAAAAAGGTGAGAATGAGAAGTAAGAAGGGAAGAGCTCTACTTCATTTTTTTTTCATGATTTTATGTATTTTATTTACAAAATGTTTTTTTTTTTTTTTTTTTTTTTACAGTGGCAAATAATTAGATATGGCAAGCTGTGGCACTCTCCAGATTAAGTTTTAGTGTTCAGGGCATTGTGGCGTTTGCGGGGGGGGATGTTGTACGATGTCATGGTGTTATAGCCATGAGCAGTCGACCCGCACTGACAAGGTGCAAGTGTTTTTCCTCCCCACAGCGCAGCAAGGTAAAACTGTGTACCTGGAGGACTTGTTAGAGGTGTACTAGTCACAAACCACATTAGGCGCCTGTCACCTGCAGCACTTTGACTGTGAACTCACTGAGTCTGCTTGAGCTGCTCCCCCTGCAGTGTTTAAAAGTGACCCACTGACTACACAGCGCAGGGTATGTCCCTATCTGGTTTATAAGGTTTGTTGTTATTGGAGAAAAGCACTGTTTATGAAACTCTGTTTACTTGGTGATAGATACACAAACAAAGCACTTGCAGTTTGGCAGCTTGTGATATGAAGCAAAATCGGGAAATCTTTGATTTGTATCAGCAGCAGCACAGCTCAAAGAGCCTGAAAGTCACAGGTAAAGAAGGTCCGTCATCTAAAAGTACAAACAGTAACCCAGGAGTGGAACGCAACTCCAGAGCACAGTACTGAGAGCTGAACACAGAGAGGTTCAAACAACAGTATTTTCTTTACTCACTTGCTCTGTATGAACTTGCACAAACACAGCAGCACAGTTACCCCTTGTTGTGAGGCTGTAGTGGAAACACATGTCATGGGGCAGGTGATTGTGTGATTTTTATTATAAAGACTTAGACTGAAACAAGAAAAAGTCAAGACAATCCTCAGTTGGTTATCAGGATCAATGTTTCCTTTGGTCTGCAACTACAGTGATCTGAAACTGTTACTTCATTACACTGACCAGGTGATAATATCTCTTCATTAATGAGCTATTGTTTTACTTAATTTACATTTATTAATGCATTGCCTGTAAAGGTTTGTGGATAAGATGTTAGTAAGATAACGTAACAACATTTGCTCCTTTCCCTCTACTCTTCCATTCAGGGTGGGAAGGGGAACCCTAAGGCGAGGGCCCAGAGTGAGCGTACAGTGCTCCAGTATCATTACACCCAGTGGCCTGACATGGGCGTCCCTGAGTACACTCTGCCCGTCCTCACCTTTGTCCGCAGGTCCTCCACCGCCCAGATGCCGGACATGGGACCCATGCTCGTCCACTGCAGGTAGTTCGATTATCCTGATTTCACTTCACTGTACATCACTCTGTTCTCTGTTCCCCTTCCATCTTCCACCTCACTGACACTGTCGTCACTGGACACATTTAAACTGCTTTGTCTTTACACACACACACACTTATGTACATTTTTTACAATGGTGGATAGTGTATATTATATAATGATATATGATATAAATGATATAAAATGATGATAAAAATGATATAATGATATAAAACATGATATAAACAATGATATAAAACATAGTAATAGATTATATAATAATAATAATAATAATAATAATAATAATAATAATAATAATAATAATAATAATAATAATAATACGTCTGTTCCTTGTTTATAGTAAGAGCCGAACATTTGTCATTCTGTGTACTGTGTCATTTTTCACACACTTCTACAGTCTTTTTAAAAATATCTTTTTGGATCATTGGGAAACAAAGACAATAATTGAGATGCTAAAAGCAAAACTGTTTCTATCTTTTTCAGCACTTGGCATTTTTAGATAGAGATATGACACATTAACTTAAAGCTATCAACTGAACACCTTAAACACCTATACCTTTGTGCTTTTCTACACTGGTGTTTAAAGCACAACATCATATCTAAGCAGAATCACTGAACCTGCAGTTACTGTTAGCAGCTTGTATTTAAAGGCACATTACAGTAAGGCAGGTTGGGAAATTACTGGTAATTGTCTGCTGACTGTGGCCCCGGGGGGAATGAGTATGAAGCTCTTCACTATCATCTGCACTGCAATGGTCGATAATAACTTGTCACACCACCTCACCCCTGTGGCTGCAGACATACCACTCATTACTGCCATTTTGTACCAGGACGCAGACACACAGACATCCTCCCACTCATTATGCAAAAAGAGCAGAGCAGACAGAGACATACTCAGAGTCACCCTGCTGCTTTAAAGCAACAGGGAACTTAAAGTCATGAATTTGTAAATACAGTAAAGGAGTTAATTGTATCTGTGACCAGTGCAGAACATGTTCAACAATCCTTAGTATGCTGATGGACAGAGGACAGTCCTTTTAATCACAGTCACAGTGTGATGTGACACGTTAACTACAAGCACACAAGTGACAGAATCGTCTGCAAAATATCACTTAGATGATTACATCCTTACCTGACATTGAAAGTTGTAGGCTGCCACAATGCTCAATCTGGACTAACACATAAATGGATTTGTTTTTTGAAAGTAAAATATTATTTTTTTTTGCGTATGTTTTTTGAAGAGCAATAAAGTAAAATTTAAAGGCAACCATGTGATTGAGATGTCCCTCAATGTATGTGAGTCGGAAACTTCTTTCATCTCTGCAATAAAGGCACTAAAGTGTAATTTTGCTTCCATTTTAATGCTAATTTCCCATATGTAAAGCATTCTACTTATTGTTCTTCTGTTTGGCTCTTCCTGCTTTACCTCAGTGTTACTGTGTTGTGTTGCAGTGCTGGAGTGGGTCGTACAGGGACATATATCGTCATAGACAGCATGCTGAAGCAGATTGCAGATAAGAGCACAGTTAATGTACTGGGCTTCCTCAAACATATACGCACCCAGCGCAACTACCTAGTCCAGACTGAGGTTTGTATAACTCTGTGTGTGTGTGTGTGTGTGTGTGTGTGTGTGTGTGTGTGTGTGTGTGTGTGTGTGTGTGTGTGTGTGTGTGTGTGTGTGTGTGTGTGTGTGTTGGACAGCAAACACATTGATGTGCCTCAGTGTTTACAGTCAAACCTGGCATCACTGTACATTAATCTGAAATCTCCAAGTTCATTTATGATTTTTCAAGAGGCACAGACCAAAGTGACTCAATTGGATGGACCTAGAACTAGAGCTAGTTAACATGACAGCAGAAACATGCACAGCTCAAAGAGCAAATTAAAGTATGTCTGTTATCTCCCACCGATTTACTGTAAACGTTAATCCAGCCTGAAACGTAGCCTGCTGCTTTGCTTTGGCTTTAACTCTATGACTGCACACACACCTCCTGGCCAGCATCCATCCATGGTAACCACAGACACATTCAGCAGTCACTTGTCAAACTGAAACAACCGCAGTGTGGCAATATTGTTCCTAGAACGCTGTCTTAAAGTGCGCTTGGTATCTGTGTTACACCATGAATATCCTTTATAAAAGTGTAGGTTTGTGTTGTGTGTGGTTTTACTGATACTGATCACTTTTCTTGAATTATGTTTCTCTAAACCCTTCACACTGGTAGGGTAGTCAGTTTCTCTGATTCTGCACACATCTAAAGTAAAATCCAAATTGTGGTTTTAACTAGTCCTCAATCTTACTGCAGAATTGCAGCTACAATGACAATCTATGGTTTAGGCATACCAAATACGAGAATGTAGATTTGTATGTTTGCCTATGTGAGTCCACCTACACCAGCTGCTTATCACCTATTTTGTCATTTCTCACCTGTTGGCTGATCCAGGAGCAGTACGTCTTCATCCACGATGCCTTGATGGAAGCCATTTTAGGAAAGGAGACGGAAGTGGCATCCTGCCAGCTTCACAGCTACTTTAACAGCATCACGGCACCAAGACACAGAAGCCGGACACATCTGGAGAAACAGTTCCAGGTGAAGGGGCCAGTGATTAATATTCATTTCACATTTAGCAGATTTAACATCTTTATCAGTATGAATAAAAATGGGTTCAGAATTAGGAACAAAAGATGTTCCTTAATACAAAGTTACAAAGTCACAATATTTATAGATAGACATCTAATTTATTTAATTATTTTTTTTCAGTGGATGATTATTTTGGCTGAACGATTTTATGATAATGATTTTATTGCAATATATAGAGTTTCTGAAAAAGAAAGCCTCACAGTCAAATTCATCTTAACTGTGTATCTTGTGTGTAACAAAATAATCACATTCATTTTACCAATGTAGGGAAGGAGTCTATGAAATCATATATGTCTGCAGTTTTGACATCATTTGTACAGCAGTGAATCAATGAGCTGCAGCCACACGGCAGATCCATGTCACACACTAGCTAGCTAGCAGTTAACTATTATTGTTGTATGGCAGGAGGCAACCAAAGTTGAGCCACATTACCACCACCTGATATAATAAAGGGATAACAAAAAGAAATGGGAAAAATCTAAGGGACGCTGGATACATTTCACAATATAATCATTTTTCTATTATGATCAAGAAATTGATATTTAATTTCTTGAAAATCAAGGTTGTCAGTACCAGTTTTCAGCGATACCCCTACTTCATATCAAAGACTGAGACTGTTTGGAAGCTCCTCCAGAAAAAAAACACTTCTGTATGTTTCCCTTCAGTCAGAGGAGTCTGTTCAGTTAACAAAGCCTTATATGAATATAATAATTCTCAAACTAAAAACATATTTTGTGAGATTTGATCAAGACTGATGCCATCTTTCTCCTCTCTGGCCCAAATAAAAATAAGACTAGCATGTAAATAATGACAACAAAATATCATTTCCTATCTCATCCATTAAAAATAAGACTAGCATGTAAATAATGACAACAAAATATAATTTATATATTATTCATTGATAATGTATTGCTAAAAATAAACATTCTCCCCATCAAATGTTATGAAATCATCCAGCGCTGGTTTATATTGGTTGTGGGTTTGATTAGGGTTGGCTGGAAGTCTTGATAACAGGAAAGTACAAACTGTTACTTCATCACTTTTCCCCAATGAGTCCAAGGTCTAGACTGGATGGGGTGTGTGTGCAAAACAATAGCTTTCTTTGTTATAGTAAGGCATTTATGCCCTCATGGCAGGATTAGTATTTAGCTCCTTTGTTTTTTCTCTCATCTTAGCCACTGTTTTTCTCAGTTCTAAGCTGGGGATTTTCTGTTGTGAGTGGCTTTCTGTTTTCCTTCAGGTTTTATTACAGAGCTACTGTAGTTGTTGAAGTTTCTCTGAGAATCTGAAGCTAGTATGTTGATTGAAACTGGTGCTAATACTGAAAGGGTTAATTACACATATTTTAAGTGCTGTGTCGTCGGCAACTGGACTTCATCGTCCAAGAGGCTTTATCAGTTCTAACTTACTGGAGGGGAGTTGCAGGCTTTTAAACCCTGTGTTGGAGTTTCCTTACAGAGTCATTAAGGACACGTGTGAGCTCTGAGTGCTAAACGCACCAAAGTCACTGATCTGCTTAGTGATACTGACACCTATGAGACACTGAGGTGAGCCCCTACCAGTAGTTACAAAAAGAAGCTTACAACAAGTGAATGTCCTTGTTGTGGGATGAATAAAGCCTATCTAGTCTAATCTGTGGAATATCTACAAAAAATGGAAAAGGACAAAACCATTTACAGGCCATAATACAACCACTCAGACCCATCAGCAGCAGCATTGACTCAGTTACAGCATATCTAAAGACTTAGCCAGTACCCCAGCTCTTTTGGTCGGTAACACTCAACACCACATGAAAAATCCACAGTAATACTGGACTCAGATGAAACTATGGTTCTTTTGATGTCACATCAGCTTTTACATGCATTTCCACACAAGAAGGAGTGAATATGGTGAATAAAACACCTGCTCCAGGACAGCATTCTGTCCAGCAGAACCAAGGTCACCCCAGACTGCATTTGTGTCTTACTTGAGACTTATACTGAAAGTAGGTCTGACGACCACCTACATCCAGTACAGTGAAGGTTTCTACAGACAGAAGTACGGCTGTGCAGTAGGCTCACCATGTACCTAATAGTGGCCAACCTCTACATACCGGTAGGATAAGTTGAGAGCAGCACTTTGATTACCCTCAGAGGAACTGCTCTTAGCTACTGGTTCAGGTATGTGGTTGACACCTGGGTCAAAATCAGAACAAGGGAAGTAGAAGCCTTCACAGGACATATAAATGCTGTGGATAGTAACATCACGTTAATTGGGGAAGATGTCAGAGGAGACGGTCTGCCCTTCATGGACAGTGCAGTACACACTGAAGACCACTGGACCCACTGGAGCACAAGCTGGGTGTCATCAGAATCCTAAACCATCGGGATGAGACCATGCCCACTAAGTCAGAAGGGAAGAAGGAACAGATGCACATCAGGGAAGCACTGAAAACATGTAGCTACCCAAACCAGACCTTTGTCAAAACCTCTAAGAGATCCAGAGCAGACAGAGATGAGGAGACGGGAACATCAGAGAAACTGACGATTTAACAACTTCTTATCCCAGTTCACTTCAAACCTACCAACACACTGAAGAAGAAACTTGTCCATCCTGAGGACAAAACACCCAGACATACACAGAGTAATGTAGTTTATTCTGTTCAGTGCAGCCAGGACTGCACAAATTTGTAAATTGGGGAGACAAAACAACCTCTCCATGAACCAACAACCTAACAACCATCCACACCTTGGCTCACCTAGCCTTAGCAACATACATGAAGACAGGCTGGGTCAACAACCTACAAATGGCCCTAAGATCTCTGAAACTCAGAGCTCAAAAGTGTCCTTAACAACTCTGTAAGGACATTCCCACACAGAGTTTAAAAGCCTGCAGCTCCCCTCCAAATAGTTAGAACTGAAGAAGCCTCTTGGATGAGAGGTGAAACATCTTCAAGACACTAAAACAAGTCCAGTTGTCCACGATACAGCACTAATAATTACCATGACCTGGATAACTGAGAACCTTCATCAACATGTTTATTACACACAGCACACTTTATTCTCAAAAATAGCAATGCATGAGAAGTGCAGTTTTGTACTGACGAGTAAATTGTGTTGTTAATTTTCACAAGACAAATAATTAGCGATAATGTGGTTTCTGGACTCTCTTCATCAAAAGGTTTTGGCGTGTAGTTTGATGAAAAAATAATTCTGCAGAGGCAAGGCTGGGTGGAATGAGAGAGATCTCAAGCCTGCATCCGATCCAGAAAGTGGCCGCTTTTCCGGTTTTCTTAAATCTATGACCAAAGCAATGCCAAAATGCTTCACCCTCTGCTCAATCAGAAATCCTATGTCCTTCAATCTCAGGACCAAATACCACCCTTCCTTCTCTCCCTATGCAAGGGTTTTTAGGGTCCCGTTTCCAGTACACGCGCACTTCTTCTAATTGGTCACTTGTTAAATTATCCAATAGACTAAAAGAGGAGTTTACCTGTCTCCCTGCTCATGTCCCATAACTCATCTAACTTGGCTGTGGTCAACTTTAGGTCGTGTCCCCAAAATGACCCAAATGGGTTCCCTGACTTCTACGGGAACATAAAAGTTTATGCATCCCCCACCATTTGACGTGGGGGCCAAACTCAGTTTAGTACATCATAGCCTACTAATCTTTAACACACCCCCAGCTGAAGAAATACTCTGGGACCCTTGGCGCTATGAGCCCCACTTTGCCTACATTCCTTCACTCACATAAGGAGAAACAGTCATAGTCATCATTAAATCTAATCTATGTAAACTCAAAGATCAGAATGTGTTGCCATCCAGATACCTCAAGTAGTAGCACAATGGGATAGTAGCAAGCTAGCTAGGTACTGTGTCTCTTTGTTTCATGGCAGCTGGCAACCAGCTTTGAGGTGCAATACTACAAGAAAGCAATAAATTAAAAGAAGGGAAATAATTGAATACAATATCAATGTTCTGTTTTTAAATATCATGCTTATCGTCAACATCAGTGTAAAGATAGATTGGAACCATACCTTAACATTCACCATAACCTTAACGTAAAGCTTGACTCTAAAATGTATTGATGTATATAACGGGGTCCACCATTTTGGTCCCCATGAAGCTGTGCTACCCTCCAATGTGAGTGGGATCCCAGTTTTGACCACAGACAAAAATCAAACACACCCAAACACCAGTTGTCATGGCTGGTAAATATTCACCTTCCTTCTCTTTTGCTTTTGTGTTTCAGCTGGTAACACAATGCAATGGCAGATACATGGAATGCTTCAACGCTCAGAAGGAGTGCAACAAAGAAAAAAATCGAAATTCCTCTGTGGTGTCATGTAGGTGTTCTACTCATTCAAGAAATGTAATGTGTAAAATGTTAATTAAACTTAGTATCAAAAAGCAGAAAATAACATTTTCCATTGGTACACAAAAAATCATAGAGCAGCACTCTACAACACACATGCTTTCTGAAGTCATGGTTCTTGAGTTTCAAAGGTTTGACACAGAACATATAATAGTTACACTGAATTGGCCTATACAATGGGACATAACCATAAGAAATGTTGTGTCAGTTAAACATTTGACTTCATACATGTCAAGTTCTGCAAATAAAAACAAACCAGTTTTTACTAACCCCCTCTGAGACTGACAAATAGATAGGTCATCCTGCATACAGTACCTCATAACGACCAGGACTGAAGCTTACTTAAAGGCTTTTGTTATTCCTAATTAAACGGTTGTGTCACCATGCAGTTGTTTAATTTGCAACAACATGTTCAACCTAAAAAATGTAATATTGATACACAAATAGAAAGCAATTTGTAGTTTTTCAGACTTCATGAAAGTTTCTTGGCTCTCACTTTGAATGGTGTGCATGCAAAGTTTGTTGTTGCAACTTCAAGCATAAAATGATCATTTTCATATCAGCCTTAAAAAATGATACAGCTAAAACCTTAACATGGACTACTCTATTGTTTACAGGCTGTCTTATCCCTCTATCATGATTAATTTACTCTGTGTATTCTGCAGCTGTTACACAATCTGTTGACAGTCACTGGTTATTGCATAGTTCCCTGAATCATCAGCCAAGAAGTACCAAGAACTGTCAACCACAGTCAACCAATAACAGCAATAGGATGAATGAAAGCGCACAGAGTGGCTTGTCAGTGTGATCACTCTGTTTTAATAACCTGCTAAATGGCTTTTCTCTCTGTCTTCACATCATCCCACCCCCTCTCCGGCTCTCTGTATCTGCAAGCAGCGGAGCGAGCGAGGGTCGGACTAGCACCTTTGCCCGGCATCAAAGGCACAGACTACATTAACGCCTCTTACATCATGGTCAGCATTTCCACTTCCTCTGTTAATCATTGATTTTTTTTTACCCTCTCCTGATATTTTGACTCAGAGCGATTTCAGCAAGTCACACTAGTCAATATCACTGTGTGTTGATATACACTGGCTCTATTGCTTCGGCAGGTACCAGGCCTGAGCATAGGTAACTCTTGTACATACGGGGCCACGTCGTAGCGTTGTCGCATCACAGTGGAGAACATCACAGGGAACATGACTAACTTTTTTGTGGCTTATTTTGTGTGGTTTTGGCTGTAGACAGCACTCACATTCCTAGATTTCTTGATTATTCAAGACAGTGTAATACGCATGATAATACTTAAAGTCTACGGTGTGTGTGTGCAAAAGACTTCTGACTTTTAGTTGATTGTATAGGTTAAGCACCTAAAAACACTTGATCCTACAGTTCCCATAATGTGACTCGATACTGTCTTCATATGCCCTTCCTGCCAGATAATGGCTACATCTTTCAAACTCCACACCAGATGACCAGATATGGGTCCATGGATCTCAATGTGTAAATAGCCAGTGAAATACTAAATGCATTGTTTTAATTGTAGTTTTAGTCCTGATCCACATTGAGCCAAAAGACAAGATAGTCATTTCAGGTAGAGGAAATAAGTGCAAAATGTGGTTGACCCAGATAGAAATTAAGAGACAATGTCATACAGTCATGATTATAACTCACCACATAACCTATGCTGTCTGCTCAGTCCAACAAGAACCACTGAGGCATTAGACAGAATGAAATAGGATCCTATGGAGACCCTCCATCCCGCTTATTTCCAGAACACAAAAAGGACACAAAAGACAGTTAATAACAGGCTAGAGTGAAATCATAGCAGTCAAAATCTCTGTTTACTCTCCTTTAAAATGAAACCAAATCCCACCTGTGCAGATGACTTTCTGATGATACGCTGGGCATTGAGGCGATGTATGTTAACTGTTTTAAGCGTTACCTAAATCCAAATGATTGTGATTTAAGCAGTGTGTTGAGGCTCTCACTGACTTGTATTTTTATTCTTTTTTATCATTTCAGGGTTACTACCGGAGTAATGAGTTCATCATTACCCAGCATCCTCTGCCTCACACCACAAAAGACTTCTGGAGAATGATCTGGGACCATAATGCACAAATTATTGTTATGCTGCCTGCCAACCATGGACTGGTAGGAAACTAAAAATCACATGCACGCACACACACACAAATACTGTGAAGGGTGATTATTGAGTGCCAAGTACCACTTTCTCAAGTATTTTCTGCCTACTAAGCCTGCATTTAAGGTATTGTGAATCACACACACATAGCTTACCATTTTGTGATTCAGGTTAGCAACAATAGTTACCTCCACACAATCCTGTGTGTGATTCTCATGACTTTTGCACACGCATATGCATTCCCAAAATACACACATATATGTTCATATGCACACACTATATCAGGGATCTCAAACTGCCAGCCCCCAGGCTATCTCCACACTTTGTGGATAATGTGCAGCAGTCATTTCAGCATGGGAGAGTAATAGGTTTGCCTCAATATAAACAGACTTTCTTTTACAAATAGCAAGATCAGAATTGTAGAAATGTAGAAGCAACTTCTAAATGAGCCTTCAAAGGGAAACTGTTCAGATTTTATCTATCCATAGATGTGTCCAGATGTTGGGGATCCTCAGAATCAGAATCAGAATTCCTCTATTGTCCCACAAACTGGGACATTTCTTTGCCACAGCAGCCAAAGGACAGTAATATTACAGAAAACAATGATAATAGTTGAAAATAAATATAGAATAGAATCGAACAGACTTCTATATACATATAAAGATATAATATGAACATGTAATTATAAACAGTGTGGCAGTGTGTTGTAATTTACAAATAATAAATTTGGGTATTAAATACTTCTGAACTTCAAAAAGTTCTGCATATGGCAACAACTTTACCTGGTAATCCAGTGATAGCCATGAAACCAGATTTATATGTTTAACCATGTAGTCAAAGGGTTCCCTCAATATCTGTGGCCATATCTTCCTTCAGCATAAATGAGCCTTTAGTGGCTCAGGAGTCCTTTAACATTACGCTCCTGGTATAACACATCTGAATCTGTGACTGAAGTTTCAGCTGTCAAATTGCATTTGGGTTTTAATGGGGTAGAGAAATGTGTAGAAACATTCCATCAAGAGTCAGACAACGTTAAAGGACAGCAATGTTAAAATGGTGGAGTATTGTTTTATTGAACATTTAAGGTGTTGCCTTTCAAAATAAAACAGGATTGAAAGTGGCATGATAAGGACCAGACATAACTAGCAACCACAAAATGAAATATATCAGGACTCCTGTCTTACCTTGTAACATTTGCAGACACATGTTAGGCGATTCTACTCTGAGGTCTATCAAATCAAATAAAGATCCTTTAAAAATAACTTAGACAACTGTATTCACAGCTAGAGTAATTATTTGATACATTGTTAATGTATAATCACAGGCGTGAAACAGTCTCTGTGCTCTCATGCAGGCAGAGGATGAGTTTGTGTACTGGCCCAGTCGAGAGGAGGCTATGAACTGTGAGGCATTCACTGTCACCCTCATCAGTCAAGACAGACTCTGTCTGTCCAATGAAGAGCAGATCAGTATCCACGACTTCATCCTGGAAGCTACACAGGTTAGTCAGAGTGCAGGTGTGCGTGTGTGCGTGTGTACGGTGTGCGTGCATGTTCCAACACATTAAGAATTATGGTTGTAATAGTGGATAAACAACAAGGAAAAAACAAAGCAAATTTCAACATTAATATGTCTTCAGTTGAGGATTTGATTGCAAGCATGCAGAATCCTGATTCATGCAGTGAATGTATTTGGACAGAGTGCCGTGTTTGATTGTTGTTCTGTTTTTGTTTTTACTTTAACTGAATTTTGTTTGGCCCTCAAAGCTAAATTTCGTAATTTTAGTGATGATCTTTGTATGTGTATTCTAAGCCTCAGGAACTGGATAAGCCTCAGGAAGGATCATTTACAACATGTGCAACATTTATTTGTGAAACAGTTTTTGCTGATTGGTCACAGTAATTCAATATTTTTGTAACCAAATGAAGAATCTGAATTTGATGTTACCAGTTCTTATTCTGTGAAGTTCTATCACATCTACAAGTTCTTTTGGTCCTGCGTAAAAAACAGATCATGATCACAGGTCTTTGTAAATGTAGCTTTGGAGCTGAAAAAACAAGTTTTTGTAACATATTTTGGTTGTAGATTTTCCCCAAAAGGAATTTCAGTTTTCTTTAAACTGTGTTAAAATCCTAAGTAATGATGTTACATTACTGCTACCATTTTTAATTTGTAGTACAGGCCCATGTCCCTGATTGGAAAGTATTAATTTCAGCCCTACGAGACACAAAGAAGATCAAAACCCTATTTTAGACAATACTCCAGTCAGCTGGATGAGATGGATATAGCTGTTTATAATCTGAACATCTTTCATCTAACTCTTGTCTCCCTTTCTCTTGCATTCTTTCTGTCTGTCTCGACCTCTATCCGTCTAACAGGATGACTATGTATTAGAAGTTCGTCACTTTCAGTGCCCCAAATGGCCGAACCCTGACACACCCATCAGCAGCACCTTCGAGCTCATTAACGTCATTAAGGAGGAGGCAGCTGCCCGTGATGGACCAACCATCGTCCACGATGAGTCAGTCTGACATTTTATTTACTTCTGTATTCTCTCACCACATCCTGAGATGGTAACATTTAAAACAATAATAATCATAATCAACAAAATACAATATATTCATAGAAGTTCATACACACCAAAATGCTAGAAAATGCAATGCCATAAGTCAAAACATCTGAAATAAATATTATTTTATTAGATTTAACATCAAATTCATCATCTAGTGACTCAATTTCTCAAACTACCATACCTAAAGAGGAGACAGCAATCATAATCCAGTACTGGGCCCACCATTCCATGGAATTTGTCCACTTTAAAGCACATGAAATGAAAACATCATTCAGATAATGATTTTAGAGAACATGTTTGATCTTATACTCTTGATTAAGACCTGTAGGTGTGAATGTCAACAGTCAGGGATCTGATGTGCTCCTGGGTGATTGACCTCTCTGAAATGCACTGCCCCTGGGTTATACTGGTCCTGATTTTGGATTCAAATTCTGTGTTGTGCTGCCTGATCTTTAATGCACTTTATGTTTTGCCTACATATGCTAAATCACATTTAATAAGAAAGATGACATGTTTTTGTGGATCAGAGCTCAAAATGTGCCAGTGAATCAATATTTTGGCTGCTTGTTTTTTAGTCTGTTAGTTTTGTGCATAAATTATTATAAAGTTATCATTTTGTAAATGATGCAGGGTACAAGCTAAATGTATTGTGTTTCTAAAACACAAGGGATTAAAAAACTAGACTATGTTTGAGTCCTTAATGCTACATCTATTTAAGAAAATTGAGCCGTTGATGATGAATTAAGATGGCTCATGGAAGATTCAGCCAGAAGACTGAAGCTGCTCTGTAGTCTGGTGCTGCAGCGGCAGATACTTCTGTATGTGTTGTCAGATGGCAGCAGGGTGAACAGACTGTGGCCGGGTGGGTGTTGTCTTTTAGTATCTTTGGACTCTGTGCAGACATAGATGTTGCTAATGCTTTGTAGATGGGTACCATTCATGTTTTAATCACCCGCTATAGAGTCTTCCTGTCCTGGGCTGAATCTTGCTCCAGAATTTAGCTTTGATGACCAAGATAAGTTCTCAGTGATGGTAATTCCAAGGAACCTAGAAGTATTCATTGCTCAACCTCAGCTCCTCTGAAGTAGACAGGGGTGTGTGTCTTTGCCTCTTTGTGTGAGGAAAGTCCAGTATGCAGCTGCAGAATGGTGTACCCAGGCCAGCACTGCCAATCTTTCTAATGAGCTTCATGGGAAGATTGTTTTGAATGCTGAGCTGAAGTAAAAAATAAATAAATAAAATAAAAACACCGCACCTTGACGTAGCTATTCTTATTGTCCAGGTGTGTGAAGACTGTGGCATGCGCTGTGGATCCTTTGGCTCTGAAAGCATACTATTGAGGGTCCAGACTGGCAGGAATGTTGTCTTTGAGGTGCTGGAGAACCAATTTCTCAAAGCACTTCATCAGGATGGGGTTGAGAGCCACAAGGCAGCAGTCGTTAAGACTAAGCACAGCAGAATTTCTAGGTACAGAAATAATCTATGAAGATGTGTTGAATTAGAAAAGCTCAGTGAAAATAGAACAATACTGTAGATAGTACTGCATTTCATTGGGCCCAGTGGCATATGCAATTATAGTCTGATATGATTGAATGAAGGGAACTACAGCACTTTCTACGGCTCTTCTATGCCTTGTCATGTCTTATGATTCAATGATAAGACTTTGGCAAAGTCATGCAATAAAATGTGTTCCTGTACATTTCAATTTCAATTTGGACAGAAAACACTTAATGTTAATGAGCCTTAAACTTCCAGAGACAGACAACTTAGCCATTTGGTACAAATAACAAGAAAGGGAAATGTAAAAATTGAAATACATATCTGTATGTATCCGTATGAAATACAATACAGCAATAGGTGAAAAATGTGCACTTTGTGCTATAGTTACATTGATTGTGCTTTATTACAGATTTACTGTGTTTTTCTGCAGCAGCAGTTTTAACTTTTGAAATGGATGAAGCATACAGAGACACTGGCAGTGTGACTATTCTGCTGCAAGCATAGTGAGGAAAGACACCCAGCAAACTGCCCAATTAAACATAATGAAAGTGTCTTTAGTATTGACACACATTAGTGTTCTTGAATGATACTCTAATCCAGACGCTCCGCTCATGTTTATTCATTAGAATAATGAAGATTGCTTGTCGCATCCTCTAGAAGAAAAGTGACTAATTGAGTACTTCATCTGGTTGCTATGGCACAGCCGGCTTTCGGCGTCGTGGAGATTGTCAGTTAGAGTCTCGTCCTAATTGTCTGCACACTCATTATTCAGCCAGGCATGGGTTGTTAGCAGTGGTTTCTTCTGAGCTGCTGACAGGGCTGCTAATGGAAGAGGAGACCCTTAACATTGTGAAGGCGACCCACCTTTCTCTCAGGAGCCTCCCACCAGACTGAGCTGTCGTTCTCAGGCGGATTCACTTGCTAAGAAATCTTTAATCTCAGAGATGAAATCCCTCAACTGTGTGGGTCTTCGCTCCCTGGTTGAGTGGCTGTCAAGGACATCCCAGACACTGACTTGTAAAGGTTTTCACATTATTCCATATCAGAAATTTTTAGACAAGAAGGAACAAAACAAGTGACTTAACTTACTTTTGTGAGAGATTATTTATTAATGAAACAATTTTACAAATGGCTGCTTTTCCATAAATATCACTACGTGGGGATCATAAACAGTAACAGGTAGTGTGCAATGAGTAGTGGGTCAAACTGGCACACTTTGCAGACAGGCCTAACAGAAACTCTACTTCCAGTCCTTTCTCCTTTATTGCTTGTCAAAACATTGAGGAGGTGAAATGATGTAACATGGTGCCCTGGTAGCTCACCTCCCAGAGCTGAGCAAAGAACAAAAACTTCATCCGTCCTTCCTCCAACCTCTCCACCTCCACCCCCCTTAATTCAGTTAAAGTCTTCTTTATGAGGTTTTATAAGCTAAGTAAGCTTCTTTAATGCTGTGTGATGCAGGGGTATCATTTCTCAGTCACCACCAGGCCCTGGGGAGGAAGCTGGCTGAAGAAGGCCACCTCATGCTGTTCATTCACCCACCCAGAACTCGCCCAGACCTAATGAGAAGGGGCTTGTTCCTGTGGTTAATTCAATTATTTTTTGTAATTTTCTTTAGATAGGGTTAGGGTTAGTTATTCAACACATGTGGCATATGGCTTAAAAAACAGCAAATGAAACAAAAACAAAAGACAGTTTATAATGACAAATATTTCACAGATGCACCCATATATACTTTTCATTTTTAATGAATAGAAAGAGTTTCCCAGACTTCAGAAGATGTCCTTTTTGTATTTTTCATTCAGGCAAATAAGTATTTGAAAGAGGCAGCTTTTGTCATTAGTCTAATCCATTCATTTAATGATGTCACTTTTTTGTTTTTGCAGTTCCTTAAAACAACTCCAGCTGCAGCACTGAAACGATTTACCGATAAGCCAAACTGAGCTTTAGTGACATCTGGTGGCAAAAATATTTTATCCCTCAGAAGACTGAGGGGAGTGTGGTAATGACTGTTTTACCACGTTTCACCAGCACGTCCCTCCAAAAAGGACTTACCACAGAGCATTCCTACATAGCATGCAGGAATGTACTCACTGTATCCTTACATTTCCAACAATTTCTATCTGTATCAGGTCCATTATGAATAGCTTTGATGGAGTGTAAATGATCTATGTATAATTGTATAGATTATAAAGTTACTTACTTACTAATATGCTGTTATCTAATATCAATAACAAGATAATATCTCTTGTGGCCCAGCCAGTACTGGATATTATATCCTGCCATGTCCCCTCTCCAACATCATGTCCTCAGTCCCTTTTCCAAATTGCACTTAGTTAATCACACTTGTCACTTTGTGTATTTAATGCCTTTGTAGAACAGTGAATCACTGTGCATTATGCTTGGAAGGTCAAATAGCTTCTGTATCACGTTGGGTTCCTCATAACCCTGGTAAAGTTTGAACAGGCTCGCTGTACCGCTCCTTAGCATATTTCAAGATATGTATGTCATAAATGTGTCATCTCTACGCAAATCATTAATCACACATATACCACTCCCCTGCCAACTTTTCCAGTTTTAGCATTTACCTATTCGTATTTGAGGGTTATTTAATAGAAGAATAAAATAAACTTTTCTTAAATTCACCTCGGACTATACCCACTGGGAGTGCTTGAATATGGGCTGCATTCCTCCATCTGTTCGTCTCACCTGGGAATGGACTTGTATTGATTTAAAAATGGCTGTCATAGATTTCCATCCATCCATCTTCTTCCGCTTTATCTGGGGCCGGGTTGCCAGGGCAGCTGTCTGAGCAGGAATGCCCAGACATCCCTCTCCCCAGACACTTCCTCCAGCTCTTCCGAGAGGATTCCAAAGCGTTCCCAGGCCAACCGAGTGACATAGTCGCTCCAGCGTGTCCTGGGTCTTCCTCGGGGTCTCTTCAGCGGGACATGCCAGGAGCACCTCCCAAGGAAGGCGTCCAGGGGGCATCCGATATACGTAGATGCCAGAGCCACCTCAGCTGGCTCCTCTCGATGTGGAGGAGCAGCGGCTCTACTCCGAGCTCCTCCCGGGTGACAGAGCTCCTCACCCTATCTCTAAGGGAGCGCCCTGCCACCCTGCGGAGGAAACTCATTTTGGACTTATGCCAATTAATTTTGTACCCAGAGATTTCTGAAAATGAGTCTATTGTCCTAAAAACGAGACATACAGATTAACCAGGGTCTGAGATCAGTAATAAAATATCATCTGCATACAAAAATGATTTTTTTTCACAGCCCCCCACCATACCCCATAATGTGTGTCTGCTCTTATCGTTGCAGCAAGTGGTTTTAGAAATAAAACAAACAGCGGAGGACTAAGAGGATCCCCTTGCCTCGAGTAAGGTTGAATAGAGCTGAAATCAGACCATTAGTCAGGACAGATGCTTTTGGTGATGAATAAATTATTTTAACCCATTTTAAAAATCCCTCCCCAAAGCCATATATTTCCAATGTATGCATTTGAAAAGCCCATTCCACCCTATCAAAAGCCTTTTTGGCTTCAACTGAAAAGGCAGTTATGGGTTCGTCTTCATTATGGCTAGACCAGATGTAATGAACGTCTAACACTCCCCTTTAACAAAGCCAACTTGGCCCTTATGTATGACCTGTGGTAATACACTCTCCATCCTTGTTGCAAGCACTTTAGTAAGAACTTTACTATCTATATCTATCAGGATTACTGGTTTAAAGCTACACGGCTCAGTGGGTTCTTTGTCACGCTGCAAAATCAATGTTATTAAAGCCTTGTTAAATGTGTCTGCCAGTTGCCTAATGTGAATGTTTCTATGTACACCTGTGAGCACAGGCGCCAGCATATCAATATATTTTTTTATAATATTCTACTGGAATTGCATCCAGTTCCCATGATTAACCTACTTTGAGCAATGACTTTTCTGCTTCTTTAAGTTGAGATTGTATCCTAGGCATTTTTTTCACATGAGTTAGCTGTTATTTTGCCTCTCATACAGTGCCCAATGTTTCTGTTGAACCTATGTTTGTCTCAAAAAAATATTTGAGATATTCCCCTAATAAATTGGTAAATGTTTGATCTTGATATAAAGACACATTTAGCCTTCACTTGCGTTTCACACATGTTGCAATGTTCATGCCCAACTGCACAGTAGCATAGTCTGTTACTGCAATAGACCCAATTGTACAGTCCACCACCCCTCCTCCGAGGTCATTTGATAACAAAATATTTGGAAAAAAAATAGGTGTTTTCTTTTTCTCTGGGATTTACAAGCCTCAGATATCAACCAGGCCCAGATCCTTCATCAGCAAATGTATGGCCTTTCTGTCTTTTGGTATTATACTAGTGGGCAAAGTTTTATCTAGAATCCCATCTTGTATTGTGCAATGATTATGTTTCCAACCAATATATCCCCTAGCATTTGTTAACCTTATGGAAAGATTCTGGCTCTTCCGTTTTTGAGGCATGTATATTGCACAAATTAATCTTAATTCCATTTATCTTGGCCTTTACACATGTTATTCTGCCTTCATTATCATTATGTTGTCTCATCATTACAAAGTTTAGTTTTTTGTGGACAAATAGTGCCACCCTACACTTTCTGCCAGAGTAAGAGCTATGAAATATTTGGCCAACCTAGTCTCTCTTAGATGTAACTATCTCTGAGTCAACTAGAAGGGTCTCCTGCATAAAGGCTACATCGGTTATTTGGGATTTAAGATAAGTCAAGCATTTCTCCCATTTTACTGGGTTCTGTGACCTGTTTGTGTTCCAACTAATTAGCCTTTGAATGTTAGACGTACCCTGATATCTTGAATAATTGTAATGTAGGATGTAATGTAGGAAAATGCATGCTATATATATATATATATATATATATATATGTTTGTATGTGTATGTGTTTATATTTTATTATATATTTGGGTGTGTATGTAAATTAAGCACAAAAAAAAATATACGTGACCAAGGAATGAAACCGGGACCAAACCAAGGAATGAGTGGTGACCAGATGGAGAGGGCTTCTATTGCAGTGTTTTGGATGGAGGTAGATAAGTTCTCCATAGATAAGTGATTCATGAGGATGTTTTTCAATTGTGTGATGTTTGTGTCATTCTCTGGTTTACAGCTCATTGGGATAGTTGTCTTGGCGATGGTTTGATCTCTGAGGAGTAAATTACTATTGGATTTGTTCAGGTTAGTTCAGATTGATCTGCTGTACACAGAGTGAGTGGGATAAAAGGAGGTGGCTGCCCAGGGACGCAGGAAGTGACTCTGTGACTTTTTTTTCCAAATCTGTTGAATGGGTGTGCCTGCCAGATAGCATTAATATAACCATCAGGGTTGTTTTGAGCGCAGTTCCAACATATTTCAGATGTAAATCTCATTTTAAGCATCTTCTTCCCAGTGAAGTGAATTCTTTGGAGTGTCTATATTGTGTTGTACTATGTGTTTTGGCAGATTTGGATGACACTTGAGCCATCAGAACTGCAAATGACAATGTCCCGAGCATGACTGTGGTTCCAAATACACTGGCTGGGTTTGGGAGGTTGGCCTTAAAGAAAATGAGAAAAAATGCATGTTTTTGGAAGATTAAAGTATTTTCTAGTAAACACCCAAAATTAGAGTATGAATACTAATATATAATGTAATACTAGTTTGTAATGTTCTGTGATCTTTTTACATCATGTCAAAATGTCACACAGAAGATAGAAGTTTCAAGCCCCATTCCTGCTATACCTGCTATAAAAATACAGAAAAGATGTTAACAATTCAGCAGAGGAGTAACATACTGTAAGAGGTTTTCTGATATTATTGTGGAGATGCATGCTAACTCCAGACCCTGACCGTGTGTGTGTGTGTATCTGTCTGTCAGGTTGGGAGCAGTGTCAGCTGGACTGCTGTGTGCACTCACCACCCTGTCTCAGCAGCTTGAGAGTGAGGGCGCCGTCGACGTCTATCAAGTGGCCAAGATGATCAACCTCATGAGGCCAGGGGTCTTCACAGACATTGTGAGTCTGACAACTATAACTGAAATAAAACCTCAAGATATACTCTATTCTTTAACATTCATTAGATATACAGTACAATAATGCTTTTTGTTCAAAAGGAGTCCAAGTATATCATCATTTCAGTGAACTCATTAAGTGATCTGTCAAGCACAAAGCAGCTATATAAAGAAAGAATACGTGACAAGCTACGCAGTTGAAAATACTGTTATTAAGTATCCTGTCAAACCTCACATGTGAGAGTGGATTATCCTGCTTATACTGTAACAATGCTACAATCCAAATAAAAGACATGAGCATCAAACAGAGAGCATGTCATGTAGCTGGGGTTGTGCTGACCATTTGAAAAGAAAAACAGGGTCTGGATGAATTGAGTTCAGTATGGTGAACAAGAGAGCATCAAGGCACATGGCAGCTTTACATCCACATTCAGCAAGGCTTTTCTGCCTCAGCATAACTACAGGCTGAAGCAGGAGGAGGACAAAAAAAAGCCAGAGGAGGAAAAAGCATGGTGGTTGGTTAGCGTGCCATGGTCATTCAATTTTTTTTTTCACGAATGGGTGGCGAGTTAAAACTCCCCCAAGAGTACAGAAAATGTATTTTACAGCGATCAGAAATCAGCAGGAGAAGACAACGCTAAGTTGTAATTAAACGCTGAGTAATTAAACCTGACGGAAAAGGGAAAAAACAACAACAACAAAACGTCATTCATTCATTGATTATAACCACCCGTGGGAAAAAGTCAGCATTTGGCCAAACAAAGAAAAGGCAGCAGGACAGAGGTGAAATACAAGAACAAGGATCAACCAAAGGACGCCACTGGTAAGAATGAATGAACGAATGAATGCATATGATAATTTAATATTGAATGTTAGATTTTGATGTGATATCTTGAGTTTATTACTGTAATGTTAAGATTAATTTGAAATATTTAGTCACATCATCAGTCTAATTTGCTTAATCTATGATTCACTTTGTTACTTCATTAACTCTTGTAAATGATATCTGAATTGAATTAGTTAAATTAATAGAAGTATTTTAAATGTGTGATTTATTTAAATAAGTGATTTTGTTTAAATGAGAGAATTTAGTAAAGTGTTTAAATAAGAATTAAGAAATGTTTAATTTATTAAAAGAAGTGATTTTGTTGCATAATTGCATTATGTGGAAAATAATTGCATTTTTGTACATTTTTGTTTCTTTAAAGGTGGCTGGCTCAGCAGGTGAGCAATTTGTTGAAGAGAGAAGATTCAGCAGTTTAACACAACTGGTCAGAGTCATTGCCACGGTGTGGAGAGCTGCTATAAAGTGGAAAATGACGAGCCCAGCTAAGGTAAAGTGGGAGGCGATTCCTTCAAAGGAACAGGTGCGATCCAAAGCCAGACAAGCTGTTCTTTCCGTTAGAGAGTTTGAAGATGCCCTCAGGGATCTTTTCCTTGCAGCCCAAGAGGGCGTGACCTTTAACGACACCACCCTCAACAGACTGGCCGTGTTTAAGGAGAAAGTATCAGGACTTTTGGTGTGTGGAGGAAGAGTTCGGAGTAAATCACAGCACCAGTCGTACCATATGAGGCCTGGATATCCACACTTCTTGCTCAAGAAGCCCACACAGGAAACCACGAGGAAATAGCAGGAATACTCCTAAGGATGAGAAAGAGGGCCTGGGTGGCGAATGGATAGAAATTGGCTAAAAAGGTTGTGGACAGCTGTGTCACGAGCAGGAAAGCCAGAGCAAGGAAATGTCGGCAGGTCATGGCTGACCTTCCACTTGAGCGAACAAAACCAGCCAGACCCTTTGTGTTCACTACAGTAGATCTGTTCGGCCTGTATGAAGTGAAGGATGAAGTCAGGAAGAAAGTAAGGCTGAAGGTATGGGCAATTGTCTTCTGCTGCTTGGCATCAAGAGCTATATACACAGATGTTGTTAGTGTCAGCTGAAGGTTTCCTACTTGCCTACCAGAGGTTCACATCATTGAGAGGACATCCCAGAAAGCTGTGGCCAAACCCTGGGAAAAACTCTGTGGGAGCTAAACTTGCCCTAAAGGAGCTTTACCAATTTCTGGATCGGTTGGAAAGATCAGAACTCTAGAATGAGACTGCCAAATATGGGACAGAATGGAGCTGGAAGATCCATTCAGCAGACTCACCTCACAGAAATGGAGCTGCTCAAGCAGCAGTCCGGACAGTGAAAAGAGCCCTGCAGAACTCTGGAGGAGATGTTGTCCTCACATGGGGAGGATTTCAAGCATTTCTCTACATGGCATCCAGCCTGGCCAACAAGAGACCCATAGACGCCAGGACTCAGAGCCAAGAGGATTGCATAGATTACATCAGCCCAAATTCTCTACTGCTTGGAAGGGAGGGACCGAAAGGAGACCCAGGAAGGTTTGAGTTTGAAGGCTAGTCATACAAGAGGTTAAGAGTTATCCAGGCAGAAGTTGATAAATTCTGGGGGAAGTGGAGTCAGTTGGCTGGACCCAATTTGTTTGTTAGGAGCAAGTGGCACACAAGAGAAAGGAATGTGGCTGTTGGAGACATCGTCTGGCTGGCAGACCAGAATGCCGTAAGGGGTCAGTACAAGCTTGCCAGGGTGGTCAGTGTCAGCAGTGACAAGAAGGGCATCGTCAGGGATGTGAAAATCAGAACATTCCCAAGCTGCCCAGTTTCAGTGGTGAAATCTGCAAGAGAAAGCGCCACAAACAAATACAGAAAACTTTCAACTAATATCCCTGCTACGATCCTGCAAGGAGATGTCAGACATCTAGTTGTTGTGCTTCCTGTAGAAGAGCAAAACAAGGCAGGACTTCAAATGATGGAATCTATGGACCAGCAGGGAAACAATCCAAAACTCCAGATCCACCAGAGGAGGATTCAGCCCTCCCAATACCATAAGATAAAGTAGCATGGTGTGACCTCTTTGGGTTCAAGAACCAGGAGCTCAAGTGCGAGATGTTGAGTTAAAACTCAGGAAAATGTATTTTAGTACGGTCAGAAAGCAGCGGGAGGAGACGACGTTAAGTTTTACTTTCAGTTTCTCCGGAGTAATTAAACCAGTGCAAAAAAAACATTCATTCATTAATTATAACGATCCGTGGGGAGAAGTCAGCGTTTGGCCAAACAAAGGGAAGGCAGCAGGACGGAGGAGAAATACAAGAACTCAGCCCAAGGATCAACCAAAGGACGTCACTTAGAATGAATGAACAAATTAATGAATATAATAATTTAATATTGAATGTTAGATTTTGATGTGATATTTTGAGTTTATTACTGTAATGTTAAGATTAGTTTGAAATATTTAGTCACATCATCAGTCCAATTTGCTTAATCTATGATTCACTTATAATATATCTGCAGTTTATTAAAAGAAGTGATTTTGTTGCATAATTGCATTATGTGGAAAATAATTGCTTTTTTTGTACATTTTTGTTTCTTTAAAGGTTATCAACCTTTCTGTCTATGAACATGAAGACTGAAAATAAAACAGATGAGAAGATTGAGTTGTCCCTTTGTATCTTTCATGAGTTATCCATGCCATTTTCAAGTTTGGGCAGGAGCTGAGGCAAAAACTGAGGATAACTTGACAATGGGTATTATAAAACAAAAATTTAGTAATTTGATTTTTGTTGCAAAATCCACAAATCACATCACAGTCGACAAGACTTCATTGAATCATGATATGTGATATAACACACTGATGTGCTGT
>JARJLU010019224.1:0-54331 GCA_030272975.1 Sparidentex hasta | reverse complement strand
CGTGTGGCCAACTATACCCTGAGTCCTTTCCATATTTATGTTGGAATTTATGTATCTTTCTCAGAGCATGAGGTGATGAAAAGCTGTGGCATGGCAGCATTTCAAAACCTTTGCGTAGTGAATGTAGGGTTGGATGATTGGACATTTGCCCTATGCTTTACTATTGGCTATAGGATTACTCAGTGTTTAAGAAATGGGGAAAAGGTAGCTAATGCTTTTCACAGTCAATACTTGTTCCAAAACAACTGAATATCTGGAACTACGGTTGGGTGATCATTTCTAGGCAGGAATAGGAGGGGTGGGATGGGTTACTTAACAGCACACCAGTTAAATGCCAATAATGAGAAAGAGAGATGCCAGCCCACATCCTTAACCAATTGTTGATTATCTGTTCAGTTGCAGATATAACATCCAATTTCCAAATGGCACAGTTCTACGAGGGATAACATACAGGTAAATCACACTAAGAACACCAATATAAAGGCCCTGGCAATGGTTGTGTTGGAAGAACATAATTTAATACTTTGTGACTCAACTTGAAACTATACAATGGGGATCTTCTCAAGGACAAAATGCTAGAGACAGTGTAGTGAAAAGGCAGGATGGCTTGTCCTCTAATTTCAATAAACTGAAAAAAGGCTACAAGGTATTTTTAATTGTGTGTCCTTCATTTTGACACACACAAGGAGAGCAGATTGATCTAATGGTATAATGCAGTAAAGACTCCAGTACAACATCTTGACCAATAAGGCTAAAGTAACACCTCTCAACAGTAATGGAAATTAGCAAATGTGGGATTTAGGCAAAATAAAGTTTGTATTGCATTCCATGTTCAGGTGTACTTATTGAAGTGACCAGTCAATTCAAGTTCCTATAAAATGAAACCCTTTACATGTACAATGACAGAAAACTCCTGTTCAATTATCAGGTTGCCCATGTCAAACTCACCCACTCACTTTGCTTGAGAACCCCTATTAAAAAAAAAAAATGTAAAAAAAGCTCTGAAAAAAACAAACATTTGGAAACCAAGCATGCCAAGCTGAACTCTCTTTTTGGCCCCAACTCTTACTTATATTTTACTTGTATTATGCATTACTTACTCATATATATAAAATTAGATTTCCCATGCTCTACATGTTAATCCCTATATTATTAAAACTAATGTTATACAGACTCATACCATTTTGTTAGTGTTATTTAATAGTGTTATATTTGTACTGCAAAAGTACAGAATCTACAATATATTAGAAAAGCCAGACATATGCAAACACTAGTCATCATGAGTTGTCACAACAGTTTATCTGACTCATCACATCAGTCTGACCTACTGCTCACAGCTGACGTACATTTAATGTTGAGGGAGAGACACCCAGAGAGAAAGGGTGACAGAGAGGGAGAAAGAGAGAGAGAGTGTGTGTTTGTGTCTCTCTCATGTTGATAAAAAAACAACTCGCCATGTGAACCAGAGAGATTTCATGTGGGTACAGCAGGGTTTTCAGACGAAAAAATAAACCAAAGTCAGCTTTTCTTGCATTTCATTTTGCTGAGTTTGCAATCCATCAACATCCACCAATGTTCGGTTTTGTAATTTACAAGAGCAGCTATAGCATTGTGCTAGGTTTTGGTACCAATCCCTATATCCTGACAACTTTAACAAAACCTTTTTTCTCCATTTACCTTTTTCGATTAATAGTTCTGAAATTTGATCATTTTTAAATTTGTTCACACAAAATGGCAAAGTAGTTGTATATAGTTCCAATAGTTGTATACCATGCAAACACTTTGCTCTATATGGGGCAGACTATAAAGCATATCGGGACTGGCCTCTTCTGTTATCTCTCCTATCCAGCTGCCTCCCAAGCTAATGTAGAAGCACAACAACTTGTGTTTTTCACACAATCTGAGTGCAGCTGTTCTTGCTGTTGGAGAGAAAAGTACAGATTCTCAAACATTAAGACATAAAACACTAAAAACTGATATTATAAAACACTATTGGAATAAACACCTATTGCAATGCACTGTTATACAGCCATTTGTGTGCTGTAGAGCTGTACATCATTGAATGAATTTTTCCACACATATCCCAGTAGCCATTGGATTCCATTTAATAGAAGAAAAAAAATATTGAACAGACTCTTGAATGTTGATAATGCAGCACAATCCATTCAATTTTACATAAATTCTGCACTCATTTCTGCCAAAATTACACTGCTGTGGGATAAAATGCAGACGAAATTTAAAAGTCTGTTCAACATTACCTAATAATGCTAATGTAACTTTGGCACTTTGAGCATATTCCTCCGCTAACCGCTTTCCTGGGGGACACCCTGTACTGAACTGAGGAGAAGCTAACAGATGCCTCCAACATTATAAACAGCATGGTTTTCAAATGCTTGTTGTGAAATAAATGAGAGATGGAGGGGATGGGGTGCAACATACACAGTCCTTATAACCAAAAACGCAAGTAACAGAATAAATTTATATATTTCAGTGTTTTGTTTCTTTAAGGGTGCATTCTCTTGGTACACTGTACCCATGTCTGCGGAGAACCCCATTGACTTGCTGTCTTGAAATCTGCACACCCTGCACTTTGACCAATCAGCACAATAACAGACTTCAATAGCAACCTGAAGTGGGCTTACAGGCCTGTATAAGAGTATTCTCTTTTTCCCTGCCGTGTCAGAAAATTTAGCTGACATTTAAAGTCTGAATGCTCTAAATTGTACACTGCTGCTACCATTATTAGACAGAGGGAGCTTTCACCACTACGTCTTGTCAACTGAAGATTTTGGAGAGCCATGGGCAGCAACATATCTCCAGTGGCTGCAGGGTAATACTTGGAAAGACCTAAAAATATGAAATAAAAGTAATTTGATGAATTCAGTGTTGCATATGAGAAAGGTTTGTATAAATAGTTAACAATGTTTGGGTCTGTTTATGCTCCTATTTTCATTGCCATTTGTGCAGTTTGTAAAAAAAAACACAAGATTTCTTTAAAAATGTGACAATATTTTTTGTTAGTTGGTCAAAATATTAGGATTTTCTTGTTATGTTATTGGTTTTGGGAACCTACATTGCTCATGATTCAAAATGCTCTTAACTTTGTCATGAAACCATGTATGCAAATGTGTCGACTAAAAGATCTATTGTAACTTGAAGAGCCAATTGTCTTGATACAGCCATTAACCAAAAGGCAGGAACTTGAAATTACAGATTATATCACATGATCATCACGATTCATTCAACTGCTACAACTCCCTGTGGGTTTGAAGCGGCCGACTCAACAGGCATGGAGCTGCAATGAACCATCTAGCACACAAAATTGTAGATCATTGTGAGCTATATAAAACGCTGTCACACTGGAGGTCATGGTAATGCAATTTTCCCCAGTAACAGAAATGGTTGCAGTGTACTCCTCCTCCTCCCTCTGTCCACCACCCCGCCCACTTCAAGCACCAGGCGCACCCCCACAAAGCCCCCCCTCATATAGCTGAGGATCTAGGTCTAGCGCATGGTATCACAGTAACCGTGGAGGAAAAATACATCCATTTTAATCAGGCCAGCGTAGCTCGCTGCTGCTGCTACCCTTGTCACCATCTAATTTGCGTGACGTCTTGTTCAAATAGGCTCACACAATCTCAATCTGTGTGCGCGTTCATGTCTGTTTGGGTTTGGTTTGGAGCTAAGAATGAGAAGGAGGTGGTGGTGGTAGCAGTGGGTGTATGGTGTATGGCGTGTGTGCACATTACAAGCATTAGTTTTGATCTACTGTTTTCCCCAAAGGCCATTTTCCACAGTAGGTAGGAATTCAGACTGAAATCTGTGCTAGACACAAGCAGCCAAACACAGCTCAGTCTGCCTCTCTGAGCTGTTTTATAATTTAGCCCGCATGCAAACTAGCGCTGCTGAACTGATTAGTAACTGTATTAATATAATCATTTTTAAGTTAAGTAAATTGATTGATGTACCTACGGCCAGAAAGGAACCCCCACAACATCAGGCTAAATAGGCCTAAATAAGGGATATCATGTGGTAATCTATTGAATGGCCAGTAGACTTTAACATCAATAAGGTAAGGTAGGAAAAAAAGATTATGCACTTACATTTCATTTACTGAACAGCCAATGAAATTAGTTATGTAATTAACACATAGCTTGTTGCAAGTCTTGTTTCCAACTAATAAAAATCGATAATATGAAATTGTTATACGTATTATTAGGTTTCCACTAGGTAGGTGTGACTACTCACTGGCCTCGTGTACCGATTACAAGTCACCTGTCAACAATATGAATACATGATTCTCAATGCGTTTTATTGTATCTCAATACACCTCATCGATTTTCTATATTGCACATGGCTGTTTTTCATCAATCAATACCAGCAAAAACTCCATGTACTTTACTTACATCATCACATAACAAGTCTAGTCTATTCCTGCTTTTAAAGGTTGCATTATGGAAAAGTGATGTGATTTTCTGAGTTCCAACTGTTCTACTTTTGTCATATATAGATTAAAATCTTTTGGCGACATTAAGGCTATAAAAGTGCAAGGATGTGAAGTAGCACAAAAAACAATTAGACAATCAGTTGTTTAATATCTTATACTTGGATCCACTGATTTTAATAAATTACTTTAAAAAAGTATAAAACCACCCAAGCTTAAACACTAAACATCTGCTGGGTCCACCATTGGCTCCGAACCAACAGACATTAAACAAGCAATGATATAAAAACAGAAGAAGAAAAATATGCACATTTTGAGAGAATTATTTTCAGTAAATGAATCCATTATCAAAACTGGCTGGTGGTTAAATCCAAGTCATTCAGCACTTATTTTATGGTTCTCTCCGTTTTGTATCATTACCTTTAAAGCTATTCGTTTAAGATTGTTGGTCAGGCAAAATAAGAATGTGAAGAGAACACTCTGGGCAAAATTCTCTGGCATTTAATGGACCCAACAGCAATCGATAAAAGCAAAAGATCACGGAAATAAGTGCAAACTACTCTACAGGTAACACCAGTTGGTAATAGTAACCATGGCCACTCCGCTCGTAATTAGGCCGTCATTGGGATCACCTGCGGTCGGTAATTGGCCTGGTCACCTCTCTCCCTTCATACCCTCAGCTGCTGCTGCCCTGCAGGGACTGCGGTGCTGCTGACAACCCCCCCGTTGACAGTGTTATCGCTCTGCATCAATCCACTGTAGCCCCCTTTTCTTCTCCCTGCCATCACTCTCCCCCTGTCGGCTTCCACTTCAGGAATAAATAAATAAATTACCAGCCTCGCTGGGGGTGGTGATGGCAGAGGAGAATCCCACAGTGGGAGTGAATGAGAAAATCGGGACATGAATAGACGTCAACGCGGTATAAGAAGCAGGGGTTGTATTTGGGAAAGGGCTGTCGGTTTTCAGGGTGAAAATTAATTGACCGCAGGGCTAATTGGCCACGAATGAGCAGCGACACGCAAATGCTGTACAGCAGGCAACACAAACTACACGGGCCTCTCCATCCCCCCTCTTTTTCTCTCATTTCAAAGAAACGGAGATACTGAGCTACAAACGCCCCCAGTTGAATCAATGACCAAATTAAAAAGACGAGCCCGCTCCTCGGATACATATAAAACACACACAAAGCAGCGGCTGTCTCGTTTTCAGCCCCCAAAAGACGTTTTCTCTGGGGTTTCTCTTTTTATCCACTTCAGTAGGAGCATAAGGTTGACTAGCCCAAGGTGTAGCCGAGCACGGTCACTCCTTCAAGGAGCAGCCAAGACAGGTGCAGCGCTCGGTAATGTTAGCTAACCCTCGCCGCACACGGTGCGTGTTTCCCAGCGCCGTGACTCCCAGCGCGCACCGGAACACATAAGATACACATTACACACAAGAAGCGGACACGGACTCGACACTTACCGTGGACGTTAACGCAGTGCTGGAGACATATTAGCATCGGCAGCAAAAGGATCCCCGGTGTGGACGAGACCATCTCTCGCAGCTTACAGTGCGGTTGCTAGCTGAGCGCTCGCGGGCTGCCTCTGTGCCTCTGCCTGCGTGCTTGCGTTCCTCGCTGGCTCGCGCTGGCCTGCTTGCTCTTTGATTTTCGCCGCTTCACGCGCAAACCACACATGCACACGGCAGATCCGCGCGCTTATACACACACACAGAGCAGAGCAGTAGAGAACAGATCGGCCGCTCCTGCCGACGCCACCGACCGGACCAGCAGCAGCAGCACGCTCTGCAGAGAGGAGAGGAGCAGTGAGAATGAACGGAGGTGGCCGCCGCGCCGACCACGCGCCTTTTAGATCTCGTCCTACAACCACGCGCCGCGGGGGCCGCTCGGGCTCCCGTCCCCTCCTCTCGAGCTGAAATCCATTCTCCCAAAACTGAAAGGTGACGGGCCGCCCCGGTGACCTGATCGTCGGTGGTGCTACGAGAGAGACCGACACAGCTGAGCGGAGGAGGTTTTTTTTTTTTTTTTCCTCCTTCAGTACGTCTTTAGCAGATTGTTAACCCTTCACTCTCCACATGAAATAATGAAATAATAAAGCCGGCTAGATTTTATGTTCGTACAATATATCCATATTTCATGGGCAGGAGAGATGTCACAGGAAAAAAAACCCCAGCAATTATGTGCAACCTGGACAACAATGAATCAATGTTCAAAGCTGTCGCTGATCAACTTTCTCTTAACTTATTTATTTCTTATCAATTATGATGTCCACCCAAACCATACAGGCCGTGATGAACCTGCATCGACACATTTTCATTCCAGTTTTTACCAAAAAAGTCCACAAACAAACAGGGAGTTGATCAGTGCTATAGTGTGTGGAATACTCCGACAGCAGCATAGCACTTGACACTAACTGCACACTACAGCTCCACCGGGGCTGAAAGTAGAATTCTGGGCTTCCAGAATTTTAACTTTTTTTTTATGATCTCGGTGTTGAAAAAGAGCCCACAATTTAAATCAGAAAAGTGAGCCTATCTTTTTTTTTTTTTTTTTTTTCGCTAAACAGTGGCCACTGTGAACCCAAGTGGTAATTACAGGATGAATGGCAAATTCAATTTCCATATATTACAAAGAGGTATGGAAGCCCAATTCTGCTGGGTAAAGAAAAAATAAACCAACTATGAAAACCTAGCCTTGAGGAAAAATAAAAGTTGAGTTCAAGTTAAAAAGTCCAAAATATGAGATTATAACTAACCATGGGAATATATATGTATATATTTTTTAATCAAGATTACTTTGCTTTTTCGACTTTAACTGGCAGAAACAGGCTTCCATAAGATTCTCTGGACCCTGTTTGTCTGCAAAGGGAAAACAAGGCTTTATCCCTTTTATTAAGAGGTATTAATTTCTTTATCTGAACATGAAAAGTCACATCACTTGAAGCTCATTATTCAGCATATAGAAGATAAAATGTGCTGTGATTTTGGCAATGAAGGCACCTACCGCTTCAAGAGCGCCATATGTAAAGTTTTAGTCTAATTTCCGATCATTTTGTAAGAGCAGATGTCTCATGTTTCAAAGAGTGAATACCAAATCTCGAAACCAAACTCAGCTCTCACATTTTTCTTCCCACTGTCTGATGCTATTTCTCCCCATTTTGATCACCAGGCCTTCCAGAGAGCTGCCTGCTGCCAGGTTTCATAGGCTCCCAGAGTCCTTATCAGAGGATTGAACCTCATCCTCAGTGATGGCTGATGGCTGCTGATACACCCCAAGGCTCGTAATGTCCCAGATTTTTTATATTCCCTAAAACACACACGCGCACACACACACACACACACACACACACACACACACACACACACACACACACACACACACACACACACACACAAACCACTGTACAATTCAATATGAGGGAGTGTCTTTGTGTCCTTTTGACAGTCAGTATCTCTTTTCTTCCAGTCACCTCTGAACACACACATACACACACACACACACACACACACACACACACACACACACACACACACCGACTGAAGATCCAACGGTACAAAATCCATTCTCTTGTGAAACACTATTGTGGAAAATCATTATTTGCAGGCTCACAAGCGGGGATAATCAGCTCTTTAACCGGTGCAGCTTTAACAATCATTTTGTTTCTTTTTAAATTTTCTAAAAATTGCTCACAGTGTATTTGCCGGGGCGATGGGGCTGTTTATCAGTAAAACACAGTAAACCCTGAATCCAAGAAAATCTGGGACGCTGTGTTCAATGTTTACAAAAAGAGAATGACGATGATATATAGTTTGGGAACTATTAATAGTTTAATTAATAGTGTTTTTTGCACAAAGACAAGATAATTAATGTTACAATATGGATGAACTTAATACTTGTTTTTGCAAAAGACCACTAATTGGGATTTTGATGCTGCAGTTTGCCACTGTGCTACATCACTGTTTCTTTTAATAACTCAGAAAGCATTTGGGAATGGAGGATACTATTTGTTACATTTTTGAAAGCGAAACTCTCTCCCATTTGTCCTTGATGCACGACTTTGGTTGCACAGCAATCTGAGGGTGTCCTTGTCATATTTCACACTTAAGAACGCACAACAAATTTTGAACGGGAAACAGGTGTGTATGAGCCAAAGCCGCTCTGTTGTGCCAAATGTGGCTTGGTATTGTCTTGCAGCAGTCAGCGGGGACGGCCTTGAAAAATAAGTCATCTGTATGGAAGCATACGTTGCTCCAAAGCCTCTATGTGACCCTCAGTATTAATGGTGCCTTTACCGTTATGCAAGTAAGCCACGTACCATCACCGAGGCTGGCTTCTGGCTGCAGCAACCTGGTTGGTCCCTTTTTCCTCATTAGCCCTGAGAACAGGACATCCATGATTACCAAAAACAATTTTAAAATGTGGACACATGTCAACAAAGTACACTTATTCACTGTGCATCAGTCCATCTCAGAGAGGTTGGCTGCATTCCCTGATGTTGTTGATATGTGCCTTTCGCTTTGCATATAGTGTTATGATAACAGGTCTTTTTCACATTTGGGCCTCTGTCACCTGAACCCTGACCTTCTACCCTGCATGTCTGCCTGACAGTCTATCTATATCTATAAGTTACTGAACTATTTTTGATGGAGGCAGCTCTGTCTGTGGAACGCAGGGAGCTGTCTTCTGTAAGCCTTGGGTGAGGAATTTGTCAACTGTGTGGTTCACAGGCTTCCTCAACACTTCTGTACCTCAGTCTGCTTCCCAGCTAGCTAGCTTCCAGCACGTTAGCACCCAGCCTGCTCGTTCCCAGCGTGCTGGCCTCCAGCATTCACTTTGGCCTGCTTGTATCCATCCAATCTGTTGCCTTGTTCCCAGTTGGTGTCTTGTCCGACCCCAATTCCAGGCCCAAGTCGGCAGCCCAGCTGACTGCTGCTAATGGTTCCCCCGTAGCCGGTCGGGTCGACTCTTGTTCCAGGTTTCACATTTGGAGATCTGGCCCACTTGTGTTACTGGTCCCCAGTCTGCGGTCCAGGCAACACATGTTGCTGGTCCGTAGTTGGCACGGTGTTCCACAGTTCCTGTGTGTCAGCGGTGCTCAGTTCCTGCGCTGTATCATTATTCAGTGGCAGCCTCCTGTTTCCATGACTCCACAGACTTCCCTGCTGGCCTCCAGTTCTCCAGCCCTGTTGCCAGCCCCCGGCTCAGATCACCCATCAGCCTCTAGTCCCGCATTCTTGCCCGTGGTCCTAAACTGATATCACCGGCCTCCAGAGTGGTCCAGCCAACAACACTGACCATCAGGAGGGACACCCTACGTTCAGTCATCCTCACACCCATTCTCCATCTGCTCCGCCCTACTTGGAATCTTTCTGCCCTGCAACCAGGAAGCAGGGCTCAAGGATGCTGTAGCACGACTAAACCAGTGGAGCTGCACTAGAGGAAGTCCTGGAGGCTGTTGATGTAGCCTGGACCACTCAGCTTTCAAACCTCTCTCTTCTCTTCGCTTCGCTTCGCTTCTCTTCTCTTCTCTTTTTAGCCCAGGTGTCTGAAACCTAAACATATTCATGAACCTGTGTGTAACAGAGGTGCTGCAAAATATATTACACACAGGTGCATGAGTATGTTTAGGTTTCAGAGACCTGGGTGTAAAAGAGAAAAAAAGAGAACGAAAAAAAATCTGTAAAATCGAAAATCTGTAATCAAACATGGCAGACGGATGTCACCGCGATTTGTCAACCAGCACGAGCCCAAGGTGAACATTTACACTGCCAGATGGCCCCAGTCACACCACATTCCTCACGTGCATGTCAATGTAGTGGCAGAGTTCCAGGTACAGCGCGAACAATGGAGAAGGAATTGGTGTTCCATTAGACTCGCCCGTGGTTGACTCCCCCTACAGCCCCAGCGATCTGCCACCATAAAAAAAAAAAAGAATCACAGCGATAGTGTGACTGTGCTATGGAGGTACCAAGGCAATTCTGTCTTGGATTAGATCAGGATTTAAGGCCTTCCATGTATGCAATTACTTTGATATATTTGATTTTGCTCTTTCACCCAGTGGCTTACAGCTGAACAGCAGAGATAACTGTTAAATAAGTGTCCTGCAGTGCAATGAAACTGCAGCTTTGCGGTTGGTTACAAAGGCAACCAACAAGACAAAACTGCTGAGAAACAAACAACTCAGCTACAGACGGTTCATAAAACAAGGCCCCAGGTAAGTTTTTTCATTTTGATCTCATCATCAAAAAAAAAAAAGGAAGAAAAATCCAACAGAGAAGCGACATTAAAGAGCAGAGAACTGCACACAGCCTATAGATATCAACACTTCCTCAGACCAAACAGCTTTATCCTCATCCCGCCAAGAAGCTGCGGGGATCCTCACCGCTGGCTGAGAGCAGATATTTAATCATGCCCAGATCTGGGCCAGGTTTCTGAAGATGTTTGTAGCCAAAAGGGGGGGTTGTCTTTATCTCTCTGTGAAGGAGAGCTGCTCGTCCACTCTCTTTAGGATTTTTTTTTTTCTCCCTTGGAGAAAGCAGCAGAGAAGGAAGAGGACATTCTGCTGTGGCTTCATGTCACACCAGAATTATCCATCCAGTCCAAAAATGTGCAAAAGGATTACCATGATTGGTACCACACAAGACAAATAGATAAAAGTGATGAAACTGAGAAAGAAGCAGTCCGTTTTCCATGTGGACCAAACCAGATGGAAGGTGACGGTGGTTCAGCCTTCCACACCGATGGGTCTCATTTCCAAAAAGGACAGCGATAGTGGATTAAGACAGACACTAAATGAAAATGTCAGACAAACATGCAAAGCTGTGAAGATATCAGTGAGGATTAATTAGCGGATGGATGGGTCATTACACCTTTTAATGATCATTTTGGAGAAAAAAAAATTCTGCGATCTCATTGGACCGCGAGTGCTGTTCAGCACCACAGACAGCGACAGTCTGAGCTGCTGCTCTGGTCTGAGAACACAGTATCAACTTCTCAGGCTGTCTGGGACACAAACACACTGACATCGGTTATACACTGAGACATTCTACTTCACATAGTTCAGATGTCCTCTTTCGCAGTGTAATTCTAAACTTGTAACATCCTCAAGATTGTACAATGAAAGCTCTATTTGTCCCATCCAGCACTGTGCTTAAATAATGTCAGATATTTGGGACAAAACTTTGTACGCGAAAGGAGGGAACATATACACACAGTATATCAACAAAAGATCAGAATAATGTGAAAATGTCAGTTAAGGTACAAGTACTGAATATACTGTGTATATATATAGAAATGGATGCAGTGGAAAGGTGGAGGTAAGCTGTCAGCCAGTCTGTCAGGAAGCCTAGCAGCGCCCTTGTTCAGGATTGTGATGGACTGAGGGAAGAAGCTCCAGTTTAGCCTCTCTGTTCTGACCCTGTGGATGAGTTAGCACTTCACTGACTGCAACACTTCAAAGAGGTCATGCAACAGTTTGGATGGTGCTGGTCCGGTTGTGCCCCTTAGTGCATTTGGTTAACCACACCGCTCTCTGCAGGCCCCTGCAGACCTGCTGGGTACTGCTGCCATAAAATGGTTTTTAATCAACCTTTGTTACAGTTCAAGGTGTCCTGTCAGTACACATCCTTTTCACAGTGGATATTTATATAGAAATTGTTCTTTTAAATTGCAGTGCTGCGATTGGCCACCAGTGCAAAGGCTGTCTTGTATCAACCTTCTTGCACTGTCTTCTTTCCCAAGATGCTTCTCTTAGAAGAAAGCTAATGAAAAGAGATGTGCATTTGCCAAAACCAGCCAGTAATTCCTCATCCTTTTAAAGGGCCACTATACAGTTTTGGAGAAGAAATTCTGAATTTGAACATTTACAATTAAAAAAACTCATAGTCTGAATAAATAAGGTGTTCTCAGAGGAAAATAAATCTTCTTCAGTTGTTTAGGAGAATGCTGTGAAGCAAAGGGAACTGTGAAGAAATATTTTGTGGACGAAACTTCACCGGTCTTTCTAGCAGCTGACCAAGTTATGGGTTGATAAAAGAAAGTTTCTCCAGAGTGAGATGCTGCGTGAGTTATTTCCTTCCAGTCTTCATCCTAAAATGTCCCTGTTGTTTCATGGATAGTTGCTGAGTCCAAAGTCCATACTATTGTAGGCTACACACTATTTGTATGCATTTGGTAGTATACACAATCAATGATATATGTATGTATATCTTTGAAATAACTGTAAATGTAATACAAAGTCCTTCTGCAGTGTTCCCTCTGTCCATATGTAATCTTTGACTTGCTGTTACAAGCAGAGACTGGAAACTAAATGAAGCCCTATCATCTGACATGTAAGAGCTGGCTGCTGAATATTGAACATTTGAAAGCAGGACCTGACCCACTTTTTCAGATTAACTCATTTTTCAGCATCTATGTTTGTTTTCAGGCTTCTGACAGCAGAACCAGGCAATCAGGAAATCAACCAGATATTTGATTGCTAATAATTTTGACAGTCAGTTGTCAGAGTCATTTTTTTCAAGCAAGAATTTCCCTGGTTTCATCTTCTTAAATGTGAGGATTGTATATTTGGAAACATTGTATCTTTGGGCTTAGGACTATTTTTGAATTTACCACCCGGGCTCCGGGAATTTTGTTAGTAGTTCTATAGTTTTATCATTCATATTTCATTTATTTTTTGCTTAATCATTTATCAAAATCATCTCTTTACCTATCCCCATGATAATGGGTTCTCCACTATTGGCAACCGGTAGTCTGTAACCTCTTCTTGGCAGGAAGTGAATTTTAAATAGTGACAATTAAAGAGGATGACAAAACAACAGGAAGCTTTAAGTAATCCTTTATGCATCATTACATAAATCTCAACATTTATTTTTGTAGAAAACAATATATTTACATTTGTACAGATGCTTTTTTTTACAGTACATACAGCATTTACATATAAATATAGAGTGATACACAGCAGTAAAGTCAGTGCTTTACATTTTTGCAGTTAAGGACAAAATGTTCAGTTTGATGTGCTGCACCGGCTGGTCTGGTTCTGTGTCTTGTCAATGAGTGCAACGTTTCCTACCTGCCATTGCATTAGAAAAAGTAAAAACATTTTCAAGCCCCAAGAAAGCTGATGAAAAGCCAGTTTGAGCTGGAAATGCTTGGAAGATGCGTTCGCCTTTGCACATATAAATTACACCGACACGATAGAAGTACAAAGTCTGAGGGTGGGCTGAAGGTTTGTCAGATATCTGAAGGCACTGCTGCCCTCTCATTCAAATATAGAGCTGTTTCAGATTAAAAGTCTTATGTAATTTGGTCCTGAAACAAGTCAAATTGGAACGGTCTCGGGTCATTAATGACAAGATTAAGACACAGCAGATCCGTCCCTAAACCCACTGAGAGCTCGTCATGCACCACCAGGTAGCAGGTCAGTGTGTTCCAGGTTTCAAAAACTAAATAGAATGAAAATACCTACACACAGTTCATTTAAACCACACTTGCACACTGTTCTAGTGGAGTTTTCGGGGTTCAGTGTTTTCCCACAGTTCACCACAGTCTAACACCAGTCCAGCTGTTGGCAGCAACACAGACTTGAGTTCGTTTTAAAACCGACAATAATCAGTATAAAAAGCACGATTCAGCCTGGATATTATTCAAGTCCAAACCGAACACTGTTACGGCTGAACCTCCGGAGATGGTTTACTCAACTGAATCATCTTAATGAGAGTAATAAATAATATATACAATAGTATATCTGACTGCGGAGCTTCAACGATTGGCTGATTAATGTACTGGTATTTTCACAATCAATCGTTTCAGTCACGTTTCAAACACTTGCCGGTTCCAGCTCCTTAAACGGGAGGATCTGCAGCTTGTCTTTTTCATTTACGACGGTGAGTGAAGACTCTTTGGGTTTTGGACATTGGAAATTGGGATGAGCATTTTCGCAATAAATTAACGTTTTATAGACTGAACAACTGATCACGAAAATAACTGGCAGATTAAGTAACAATTTTATCAATGATAAAATAATTGTCTGTAGAAGCCCTGTCTGAAGTTGTATCAGAAATATCAAATATATACTTGTGGCTGGTCATCTGAATATAACTGTAATGCTGTATGGCTGAGTCCACCTAATCGTCCTTTATAAAGCCAGCCTGATGTGTATTGTAATGAGTGACAGGGTGGTCCCTTCTCTTGGCAGCTGAAGTACAACACACAAGCAGGGACATGGCTCCTCACAGAGAGGTTGAGCCATGGGACAAAGGACTTCCCAGGATCCCACATGGACCAGGAACTGAAGCTCTGGTAGATTCCTTTTCATCTGGTGCCACAGCGCCCCTCTGTGGACGGTGTGAATCAAACCCATCTGACTGTGCTCCATCATGGTCAGTTCACACTCTCCTGTCCACACTAGTTGTTTAGTTTGCATAAAGCAGCAGGGATCTGTCAAATATAGAGCGGGTGTCTGATTCTTTCAGGGTTGTGGTCTGTTAGAGAGTTTGCTAGATTTTTTTTTATATATGGACAACAATAATAATAATAATAATGATGATGATAATAATGATGATGATAATAATAATGATTGATAATAATAATAATAATAATAATAATAATAATAATGATAACTGACATGTCTTCAGTGCACAGCAGAGTAGATTTAGATAGGGGTCTAGTTTGTCTTAGAGCAAGTTCAATAATGTTCCATTAAATGTCTATTACTAATGGATTGGGTTTGATATATGTTATAGCAGTCTTTATGGAGCATTTTGATGCAGCCACAGTTTTGTTTTCCACAGTGAGAGGTGCAGTCTGTGCCAGATCTCCACTCGTCTTTGACAGAGGTGGATTTCAGTGGCAGTAAACCTCCCCGGCTCTCCGCTCCTCTTTGGTCCCAGTTGTGTTTGTGCACGCCGACCGCGGCGATCAGGAGCTCAGTGGGTTCGTGTAGGGCTTCTGCAGGCAAAGCGAGCCGTGGTGAGGGAGGGGGTGGTTGTAGTAGTGTTCGATCAGAGCGGACAGGGTGGGGAAGGTCACCTCGCTGTCCAGGAAAACGAGGCCCTCCTGCCACAAGTGAATGGTACATGTTCAGTTTGCATCTATTGCATAGTTTGATTAGAACACGATAAATTAACGATAAATTAAATCTGATTTACATAGAAAAACAATACAAATTTCAATGGAGAACAGACGGTTTCTCACCTCTTCAAACAATCTGTAGTTTCTGGCTTTGTTTATACCTATATCCCACACCACCAGCACCTGCAGAACACACCACAAGTATTTTATTAGGTTAATCATTCATATTCTATTCATAATCATTCAATCTAATACTTCATTTCTCAATTAATTAAATTATTTTTTGGCTTGTAAAAATCTGAAAATAGTGAGAAATGCACATCAAACTTTAAACATATTTAGGACACTTTGAAGAAATTTTTACAGGAAAAATAATTACAATATAACAGTTGTAAAAACAGGTGCCAATTCATTTTCTGTCAATCATCTTCTAACCCGACTAAATGCATCAGCAGTTCTTTTACATCGCTGAGTTGTGTCAGTTCTGACAAAGCATCATATTTCATCAGCACTTCCTGTATTTGTATGCCAAAAAAATCAATTTGTAAACTGGATACTACAGCTGTCAAATAATCCCAGTGAAGTAAAAAGCCTGTTTCTCTTTTAACTGTGGTGGAGCAGGAATACAAATACGCATGAAAACAAAATACTCAAGCAAAGTACAAGGATCTGAAAATGTGCATTTAAATACGCTCCCTTAGTAAATTAGGGTTTGTTAGCAACTCTACTTCCTGTCTGCTAACATCATTTGGAAATCACTTTTTCGCTCTTTACCTTTGAGGTTTTGGTTCCTGAGTTTCGGATACAGTAGAGTCCGTCTTGTGGAGGGTCCGGGCTCTCTTTGAATAACCTGCAGGTGCAAACATCACCGGTTACATGTCGTCCTTTATCACAGACGGGCTGAATGCTGGTATTAAATGTAGTGACCGACTGCTCCAAATAAGAAAGACATGTAACAGATGTGTGTTAAATTTGGATTTAAACTGATGTAAAAAAAAAAAAAAAAAAAGGAAAAACAAAGACATCAACAATAAGTAATTGTATGAAATAAAGCAGAGAGGGCAGTTATCTTTGCTGCCACCAGAGGGCAGGGACGCTGTGCAGAGGAGCGTGGCCGTGGCCAGCTGAAGGAATATTTGACTTTACAGCACTATCATTCTATATAAAAGCGTCTTACTTTTCCACAAAGCTGGTTTCAGTCGTGTCAATGTACACAGATTCAGGCAGCTGCACCTGCAGAGAGAAACACCTGGTTAGGCACAATCCAAACAACGCGCTCACTCAAGCACTCGCGTGTAAGTTGGTTAACGTTACTTTAAGGTTTGTTGCGGAAGAAAAGATGGAGAGAGATAAGATGATGTCACTCACATACGCGTTGAGTTACTTACAATTATACACATGAGCTGAAGTGTGAATGACATGGGGGAGTATTTACAGATATTAAAATACTTATTCTAGAAAGTGCTTTTTTTGTCTTTTTTTTTTTTTTTTTAAGATCTTTCTTTATCTTCATGATTTACCATCTGGATTTATCTTGTTGTTCCATCCTCATAGGAGAGTAATGTGTTGACAACGTTTTTGGATCCAAACACACATCTAGCTGTTTGTTGTAGATGTTCGATTTAGCTGCCTTTCTACAACTGATGAAGGATGGAATGAGGTTCATGAGGGCGGAATTACAAATGGGATCTTGTCTCAATGTATAAAAAAACCCCCAAAAAACCAAAACAAGACTCACTCTATGTCTGATTCTATGGATAATCTCATAAATAAAAGTTAATTTATGTTTTCAGTTAATTTATATGTACTGTAAGTTGCAGTTTACATACAGCTGGGGTACGCTGCTTCGTCATGACAAAGCTGACGATGCAAATTTTTAAGCAAAAGAATAAGTATGCGATTTGGAGTTCAGCTTGAGCTGGACCAGTTGATGTGCAATGTCCTCCGCTGAGCAGAGGATTGTGGGTTAGTAGCCAGACAAGCTTGCCGGCTTTGCACACTGCAAAATGTAACCGGATGCGTTGGGAATTTCCTGGTATTTCAGGCGCACTGCTTTTGATACACTATGCTTTGGGTCACATTGGTCTCTCTTACGTTCTCGTAGTCGTCGTCAGAATCGCCTTCTTCGCTGCGTTTGGACGAGTCCCGTTTCCTCCTGAAGTCTGCGGGCGTCTCCTCTCCCAGCGAGCGGAAGCTCTGGCCATCTGGAGATGCTCTTCTGGGAGAAAAACACTTCTTAGTGAGGGAGCTTGAACCAGATTCATAGTGTATTTTTCTTCAGAGGACATGTTTCTGCTGTTGCTTTAAGTATTCTGTGTTGAATGCTTTGTGTGCATGTGTTCAACTTACTGGAGCGGGGCTCCTGGCTTAGACTTAACTGCAGGCAGCGGCGGTTTGGCTGATGGTGGAGGAGGTTTGGGCATTGCAGGCTTATTGTGTAGACCAGTTCTAAGTAGCGGAGAGTGCGGAGGTTGACCAGGCAGTGGTGGGTGACTGGAGAGCGTCTGGATGAGGGACAGGGTGTTTGACACCGCGGGTCTATGGGGGGCCCCCCCAACATTCACAGGGTGAGGAGGCGGTAGGCTCGGCTTGATGCGATGATTGCCCAGCGACTGGGTCCCTCCAGTATTAAGGGCACAGTGGGCGGGGCCATTTAGCACCATCCTAGACTCTAATTGGTCACAGATGGGCAGAGTGGCGGGGGAATGGATCGATACGGCCGGTAGTACCCTCCTGTCGCTCCCCAGCACCCCCACAGATGTCGCCCTGCTCTGAAGAGTTCTCTTTGCATTGGGGGGAGGAGGAAGCGGAGGGGTGGAGGAGAGGGTCTTGTGCAGGTGGGGGGCGAAGGGAATAGGTGGAGGCGGCCCTTTGCTGGCGTCCTTCAGTATGGAGGGAGGAGGGAAAGAAGGCGGAGGTTTCTTGGGGAGAGCGCTGTTTGGGTTTCTGTGTTGAGGTGGGGCGGGAGGAGCTGGACCCTTGTGGAAACCTGGACTGGAGTCCTGGCGGAGCGGGAACACTGCCGGCACTGGTGGAGGAGGGTAGGAGGGGGGCGGCCCTGGCTGTCGAACTGAAGAGGTAATAATAAAAGAAAAAAAGAAATTAGACTGGTGTCTACTTTTGCTTCCTGACATGACATAGATGCATTTTAAAGGGACAGTTCACCCCAAAATCCAAAAGGTATCACTACATTTATGAGCTGTAGAGATGTGTGCCTTCTTTTGAATATACTGGAACTAGATGACGCTTGGCTTGTGCTGCTCAAAGTGCAAATAGAGTAAAAAAAGCAAGCAATGTCTCTTTGCAGGTGTCATGACCTGGTTACTCATCAGACCCTGTTGTGAGCAGTTTCACGTAGGAGCTATTTTCTTACTACCATCCACCAACGTATCACTTCACAGAAGGAGGCGTGCATCTGTTTTTGGATGAGATGTAAACACTAATGGCGACCACCCTCGGCTTCCTTCAACCCAGTGGTAGGGTTGGCTTGTGTAGTTGTTTTAAGGAAGAAAATAGTGCTCTGCTGTGTGTGTGTATGTGTGTGTGTGTGTGGTGGCGTCACCTGCAGATTGCTGCGAGCAGTCACCGTCCGGCTTCAGATAGTCTTCCTCGTCGTCATCATCATCATCCTCACCATAATCTACACACAGAACGTAGATATGCCACGGATTAATAATAACACGCTGCTCTGACGTGTGTGTGCCGTCTGTGTGCGTTCACCGAGGTGTTCTTACCATCCTCTGCGTTATCGACGGGGTGTTTGATATCCATGGGCTTCTCAATCGTGCCATAGAAACTTTCATTGTCTGAATCTGAGTCACTATAACAACAACAACAACAACAACAACAACAATAAAAATCTCATCATGAATGCAAAGACAGATAGAAATTTGCAAATGGCATATTTTCAGTCGTAACTATTGAAATGTTTTTTGTATGGCAGTAATAGCTTCCAAGTTCTTGAATGAAGTTGGAAGGAAGTCAATTGCTAATGCGGCAATTGAAAACCTTTTGGCCACTAGCTATTCTGCCGTCATGAATTGATTTACAGAAAGAGAACACTGTAACTTTGTGTTCTTTATTATGCTGTTCATTATGCTATTTCCTAGCTCCTCTTTTGGCTAGCTCCCTGCTACACGTAGTCTAATCCACATGCTTTTGGGTTCCTTTAGCTCTGACATCAATGTTTGACTCAACAAATGACACTCACAGACATTAATGTTAGTTATGGCCTACAAATATCATTTGTTTCACTAATACAACATGTTTGGACTTTCTGGCTTTTTTGACTGACTTTTTTTTTCACATGAGTACATCCATTTCCTGTGAGTTGAAGTGCTCTAAGGAGTGCAGACAATCGCTATGATGAAAGTCCCAATAACACCATGCGATCTGAATAAAAATGAACTCTGGGGTAGAAGTTTACTCATCAAAAACAAGAGGCCGCGTTAAGTGCCTACATAAATGATAAATTAGTTTGTAGAATTAGTTTCTGGCGGGGAAAAAAAAAACGGCTATTAGTCTGCTGGGAAAACCGCAATCATGAGTCTGCAGTTGTCAGACAGACGTTAAAGGTGACCAAGTCACGGTGATAAAGGAAGTTGGCTGTCTGTGAGAGCGTTCATGTACACAATGGCAGAAAATGAGAGCTCTCATGTAAACATCATCGATTGCATTTCTCCTCTCAGTTCGTTCGTGCTTTGGGTTTTGTTTCATATATAGTTGTTTTTCACTACTTTTTATACTTTCAACACAACTATGATTTGTATATCACAGATACAATGTATCGCAAACTATTTGCTGCCGTTACCTTGGGATGTGGCTCTCTTTTCTGTCGTTATAGTGATCTATCTCCCTCCGCAGGTATCGCATCCATTTCTGTAAAAAAAACAAACAAAAAAAAACAACAACACACGGTTGGTGAGTGTGTATACTTGAGTAATTTAAGTGACATTTGAATGAAGGCATGAAAGTTAATATGTGTGAGTATATGCGTTTGTTCTCACCCTCCTCTCGTCTTCGCTGGCTGCAGAGAAAAACCACGTCCGGTGTTTCTTGCTGAAGTGGACGATCTTAAAAGGAAAAACATTACTGGACGTCGTCTCCTCGGCTGCTCTCATCACCCTGTGGAAGAGCCAAAATATGTTATACTGTATGTTATGAAAATATCTGTAAAGGAATACATACTACATATAATTTAAATGAGCCTGCATTCATCCTTATACAATAAGGTGAACATTTGAACCTACGCTGGTGACTTTATGTCCTGCAGAGCTACTGACACCTGTGAGTGACATGATTACATTACATTACATTACACACACATTAATGTGCTGTTCATACAGCTCAAATGCTGCAAATGCAACAACATGCCTGGCGTTGGGGAAGCTAGTTTTGCATGCTACCAATTACTTCACAATAGCAGATGTTAGTATAGAGCAATGGTCCCCTAGGTGAAATCTAGTTGATTTAACTTAAACTACTTAGAAAAAGTAGTTCAAAATACTTGAAAAAAGAAAACAAACAAAAAAAAAAACACCCAAAACACCCCCAACAATTTATGGGAAAGTACAATTAATGTTAGCGTTGGTTTCGTTTGCATTGTCCGTCAGTCAGACACCTGCCTTCCAGAAACTAGAGTCCAGGTGGGGGTAATGCACCAAGCAGGATTACTCATCTGGCAAGATATCTTCTCTATTAATAGATAGCAATCATCAATACTTACGAGTTTGTCTAGCAGACACCTAATATATTCAAGTTTTCTTTTACTTTTATGGCCCCAAATTGTAGTTTCAGCTGTTAACATATGCCAGTGAATGTGAATATGAATGTAATTTACGTTAAGTTCGCAACCCTCCAACTCTAAAGATGAGTGGCGCCAACGACTCTGAAACTCACAGCTCACACGTGTCCTTAACGACTCTGTAAGGACACTCCCACACAGGGTTTAAACACCTGCAACTCCCCTCCAGTTACTCAGAACTGAAGGAGCCTCTTGGATGGGAGGCGAAACGTCTTCAAGAAACTGAAACAAGCCCAGCTGCCTACGATACGGCACCTAGATTTACCATGACCTGGATGACTGAGAACCTTCATCAACGCTGAAGATGTAACCAGTCACACTTGTTTCGCCAATAATAAAATATTGCACAGAAACACATCGCTCCAGATATGAGCAATGTGTGTCAGTAGTAAGCGCAGTACACACTGGGTTAGCATACCATGAGTCTGGAAGTGTGCTAAAAACAATATTACTCATTGACGACTCCGCAGTCGAAGAATTGTCACTGACCTGTTGTAGCCGTTGAGAGAAAACGCCCCCTGTGGTGCTGGAGAGGTACTGCTCTTAAAGTAGTACACACAGCCCTTGTGGATGATGGTGTACCTCAGAGGCCCTGGACGACAGGAAACAGATATTAGTAATGGTTTCATCCACCCACCTGTATTGTGGAACTGAGCATGGGCAAAATACAATTGAGTGCACTGTCCTCATGACCTGTTCAAGTTTCTGGATCAATAAGGAAAGCATATTCGCATATTCAGGGGTTTCAGTGTACTGTAAAACATTTATTCTGCCCAGCCACACCTAATCTTTCAGTTATGAACTCACATTTCATGAGGCTGAACTGGCTGCCTCCCTTCTTATGGAGGTATCCTGAGATGGAAACCCCTCCTGGCATGGTGAGGAGGTTCTGAGCCCCAATGGCTCGCATCGGCACCGGCCAGCACACCTCTGGTGACGACATGGTTCTACCAGGAGAGGAGACGAAAAGATGTTATTATAATTAATCACTTAAAAAAAGTGGATTTAAGCCTCCCTGTGATGAATTTAGTTTTGGTTGTACCTGTAGGGACCAAAGAAGACTTTGACGATCCGGAAATGTTCTATACCCAGAACCTGTCTGTTCTGAGCTACATCAGCTCTCACACAGAGAACTACAAGGCACTCAGTGAGCCTTCGGTAGTACCTTAATGAAGGTTATAAAGGCAGTATACGGCTGCTCCTGTGCAGCTGCACACTGTATACTTATTCTGGGCTGTCCCACACGGAATTATAGCATAATTGAAACTTGATGAAATCTCTGGTTCCCAGTCCAAAGACCTTGGTCCAAGATCACACAGTGCAACACGTCCACTGACGGCCAAAACCAAACCAAACAATTTAAAAAATCCGTCATCGCTGCTCCGAGCCACAGCTGCTCCGACCACGACCACACAATCTCTCTCCCTCTCTCTCTCATAAGACAAAAACACACACAAAACTGACATCAGTGAAATTTTTGAAAAGACACGAAATGTCAGAAATCCAGCATAAATGATAAACACATCAGGTGTTTGCAGTGTATGGTTGGTGTATTCCCTCTATGCCAAGAATGAACACTTAGTTGAAGCAGCAGCTTTTCCATATTTCCAGCTGTTCTTTGCAGGCATTGTGCACAGTCATCTAGTTAGTCATCTAGTTGATTAAATGCCACCTTTAGTAGTAAGCCGCATGAATACTTGCTGGTTAAGCTTAATGTACTGAAATGCACTGAAGTGTCACGCTTTCTTATTTAAATATTGCTTTTTAAAAATGTGAATGTGAATTGTTTGTTTACATTTCTTGTATGGCAGCGACCTTTAGTGGCTTTAGCAATTAGGGCAGCAAAGGAGGAAGTCAGGTGACTACAGAGGAGGGACAACGTCCGCATAGGGAGGAGGACGGAGCGGGGAGTTTGATCAACGCTGGACTTTCACCGAGGAGAACGCTCTCCGAGCCTTGTGCGAAACAAAAAAAGCTGACGGTGAGTTTACCAAAACAAAGTTCTTTTGCTGCCTTAACTTCACTATAAGGTCCGTTCCACCTGTTGCTGGTATGCTCCAGTAGTTAGGTCGTTTTTGGGAACTGGAGTCACTGATAGACCCACTCATTTGTTTAGTGTGAGGATGCGGTAGAATTACCAGTTCATGTTCATGTGCACACAAGAACTACAGGAGTTTTTGCCCGTGAGAAAAAAAATCATCATCTGGCACTCAAGTTAGTAAGTATGTAAAACTCATATAGCACCTTTTTTTTTTTTTTTACTTAAAACATCAGGACAGAAAAAAAAGAGGAAACCACAAATACCAGCACAAAAAAGATACAAGAGTAAACACTCACAAATACATACAGCAGCCGGTCAGCACTCAGAGCAACCCTTGAAATGATGATGAAACAACTCAAAGAAGTTGGTTTTTAATGTTTTTTCAGCCAACGGGCTCAGCTCATGTAATGGGTGGGGGAGAGATTGCAACATTTGCCTTTCGTTTTAAGTTTCAGTATCGCCAACAGGTTTTGGTTGGATGACCTCAGTGACCTCTCAGCAGCGTAAAGGCTTTAGTAGCTTAGTGGGATAACCTTAATTTTAACCCTAATCTGCCCGGTTGTGTTTCCTACCTCCTCCTAAGCCTCCTGTTGATGCTCTGAACTGCGGCGCTCTCCCTCAGCCGGCTGACTGTGGAGGCTAACACCGTGGACCCCAACGCCGGCAGCAGGTCCATGACGGAGACGGCGACCAGACAGCCGACTGGACCCGGACTTCTTTTCTTTCTGTCCTCAGTGGGTTCACTGTTGCGTCTCATCAGATCCAAACTGAGGGGGATTTGTCTGCCTGCTCTGTGCCTCCTCTGATCGCACTCTGGTCTCATTTCACTCTCTGATGCTCCCCTCAGCCTCTGCTGATCTCTCAGTCTATCTCCCTCACCCTCCCTCGCACGTAAACACACTCAGACTGAGATAGTGCACTTACGCGAACACTTTCACACGCATTTCTACATGAACGCACAGACAGGAAACACATTATGTCCTGAGTCATTTTGATGGAGCTCAAGGCTTCATGTAATTGGTGTGTGTGTGTGTGTGTGTGTGTGTGTGTGTGTGTGTGTGTGTGTGTGTGTGCGTGTGTGTGAAAGAGAGCGCAGTAGTCAAAATAAACATCCCAAATGAAGTTCATCATCCTCTAATGTGTTTATGTGTAACTTCCAGTCTATCACCGGCATCTAGCGACCTCAGAGGGAGAGAGAGGGTGTGTGTATATGTGTGTGTGTGTGTGTGTGTGTGTTAGGGAATGAAGAACTCCATGCAGCCACTTCTCGCCAATTTCCACTCCCTCTTTCTCGATAAAAAACCTGCAGGAGTGGTTGTTTATCTGCTCAGTGGACTGAAACCAATCTGCCTCCTCCACACCTGTTTTGCTCATGTGGCGACTGCAGTAAAAAACAATCTACTTCTAATGCCTCATGTCAAATCCAGTTCACTGGCCTAGCCCTCGGTATGCTGCAGACCAACCAGGTTGTCTAAAGGCGGACAAGTCTTCCGAAGGGCGACACTTGAAGACAAGGTGTTGTGACCGGGGTGAGATACAATGACTCAAGTACAAGTCGGGATAACAGTGAACACTTGCGGACAGTTCGTCCGTGAAGGCTTCGTGTTTTTGCGATTGGCTATACTCACAAAAAAAATCATGGAAGTCAAAGAAAAAAGCTGGAGGGATGACTCCACTGTTTGAAAAGTGTTTTTTTTTCCTTTTTTCTTCCAGATGCTGTTAGAAGATCGGATGAACACTTCAGGAAGTCTTGGCTTACGCCGCCTAAAAACTTTTACAGTCCTTCTTTTAATCTGTCTCTTGCAAGTCACCAAAGTAGAAGGGCCTTTTCACGTCAAGGGTCCAAGGTTCATCTAATGGTTTTATTACAACACAGGATTGTGCGAGAGCATATGCTGCTTACGGTGGCATGCGAAGGATGAACTGAGGAGTCTCAGAGTCTGAATAAAGAAGCTGCTGGAGTGGTGGAGTAGAGTGTGTCGCTGTTCTAATCATCGTTGACCAGTGGCAAATGGACTTTTTGGGGAACAGAGAATGTGTTAGCTTGTCAGAGGAGCTTGGCGATCAGCCCTGTTGCAACTAAAGGGATACATCGAAGAACTTTGCAAGGCTTAATACTGATTTGCCGGTGTACTCACAGCAGTTCCATGTGCATTATATGGTATTTTATACCAATAGGTCCATTAGCTTTTCATAATTCTTGTGTACAAGGTCAAAGACCACTGATATTTCAGCTCAGTTTCTATTAAAAAAAAAACAATGTTGGCATTGTACGTTTCTTTAAACCATGAATATGTTGAATTTCTACATTTCAGTGGCGGTGGTGTTGTATCGGGAAGGAGAGATGGCTGCCCTTGCGCAAGAAAGAATATTTGGAAGTGCGGAACTGATGGATATTTTCTTTATAACAGGATGTTGGGACGTTCTCCAGCCATATCCGTGTTGACAGAAGCAGGCAGCCCAAATTGTGTGTTTTGTGAGCCTAGACCCAACCAGACCGTAACCAAGCATTGCCAATATTTATTCTGGTTGCTGGTTTGGAAAATAACAACTTCTGAAATGGAAATCTCCTCGATATCTTCTGAAATGTCTCGGAGCAAATTGTTGGTAAAGAGGAAATTCTGGCCTGACTCATTTTTGAGTTAAACCTTCAGTTTTGCCCTTTTGGCAAAAAGAGCGAAGTTGAGTCAGGCTTCAAGAATCAAAAAAGGGGGAGAAAAACATTAGAAACATGGGTGTGTGGACAGAGGGAGGGAGTGGGAACGGAAAGCTGATTATAAAACTGGAGGCGAAAAACCTGCCTGAGACGCGAGTAACCAGGGTGGAGCTGCTGCTTGTTCCTGACCTCTGAGTGCACTGCTGTGTGTGAGAGGACTTCAAGAGGACCAACAAAGGCCATCATGGGGCTTGTTTGTCCAGTTGTCCAACATGATGTTTTCTGATAACCACACACACACACACACACACACACACACACACACACACACACACACACACACACACAGAGTTAACCAAACCTCATCTCTCTCTCTCTTTGCCAGCTCTTTATCATCGCAACAAGGATTTCCTGAAGCCCTGGCTCGGAGCAGACGCACGGCTCGGCAGGCAAAACTGAAACAAAACGACGGCGCTCTGGCTGTACACTCAGCATAATTCATGTTTTCTGTGGGAAGAGGCCCGACAGTTTAGGCTTCAGCTTCATTCCCCTTTTCCACTGACGGAGGAGGAATGTCTGCTCAGGGGTCAGAACAGGCAGAGACTAACAATGGACGGTGGACACAGAAGGAGTGTCAATCACGTTCAAGACATTTCAAACTCCTCCATGCGTACCAACTGACACTTCCACTGGTTGCACTGTTTGTAGGCAAAATTGTAACCAGTGAGTAACCTCTTGGAAACCAATACGTACAAACTGCCCATGAGGCGTAGACGTTTCATCCAAGTTCCAAATGCTCTCCACAACTAGGTTTCCACTGCTCTGGGCTCTGTAGAGACGCTTCAAACCCTTTCAGTGATTCAGCAAAACTTTGCTGCATCTAATAATGTCTTTTGTTTTCATAATGAAAAAAGCCTGAAATTTAAACTCCAAAAAATAACTTACAATACAAATATAACAAAATAACAACAATCATTTTCACCGGTGCTTTGTATCAGGATGAATGCTGTCTCTGTCGCAGCCACTCTGCCCTCCATCACTTGTTTCTGTAGCTGCAGTGAGAGGGCGGGATCACAGTGTTCAAGATGCAAGTCTCCAACACATAACACTGTTGTGATGCAATGAGTTTTGTTGGCAGTGAGCGCCTACAAACTGTAACAGACATGTGATTTCTATTCATGACAGCGGCGTTGCACTCAGAAGCCCATTTCTTTTGCAATCGTTACGGGAAGAATTGTATTATACCAGATGAGAAAAGTCCAGATTTTTCACATAACTTGTACAACTCCATTCGCAAAAAAACAAACAAACAAAAAAACATCAAAATATAACAATTCTGCTCTCAAAATCTCCAAATATTGAAAAGCTGTAGAGTTTTATCATAATTATTTTACAAAAAATGTAATCATCTAAGAAAGATAGACCCAGAATATCATCACTTTGTTCTTGAAATCTCTTTTTTTCCCCCTGTCTTCAATACTCGTGGCTCCATTCCAATAAATATTTTGGGTGAATAGACCGCATAACAAACACAGAACAAAGACAACAGAGACTCAACAGAAAAGGGGAATCCCGTCCTCGATGAATGAGCAAGAGATTGTGCAGATTCACCTGGTTTGCCAAAGTGAGTTCTCGTGTTGGATGAGGTCATTCCTTCCACTCAGAGGAAATGATGAATGAAAGAGTCAAACACCATCGCTCTGTCAGCAGGAATTCTGAGAAGTGAAGCTTACCCAGACCCAACATTTACATGAAATCACTGACAAGTGAAGCAATATGGAGATGTATACTATAGATGTGTAATATCCACGGCCCGTGTTCACCTTGCCTTACATCGCACTCAACAACAAGGACACTAATGGATGCCGAAGTTTCTTAAAGAGGACAACAGCGTGTTTGAACCCTCTCACCCCTCTGAACCGTTTCATAAGTTCTCCATTCTGTACTCGGCAGTCGTTTGTGTGCCAGAGATGTTAATCAGAGAGCAGCTGTTTGTCAGGAAGGGAAGCACAGGAGCTGCTCGCATACCAGACTCATTGAAACATATTTCCTCCCTGGACAGGCATACACACACACACACACAAACACACACACAAACACACACGCGCACGATGTGAAACAATGTCTGCGCTCGGTGGTTACTTATGAGATCATGACCTAAGATCGACTGCTGGTTCAATGTAATAATACCACAGAAATGGCAATGTGCAGCAGACAAGACACACTCGAAAACACTGTGGATGCATGTATCTGATTGGCTTAGGTGCACTTTCTGCTCCCCTCTCTGCAAACAGAGGCTATAGGCTATATGTCAGTTACCTCATTAGACCTCATACATTGATCTAATACCAATCTAATACAGGACTTTTGTGAAGACAACTAGAAATCTGAAAGCCTGCAAGATCCTGCAAAGGGCATAAAAGCAGCAGTTTTACAGCCAAAGCTCTTGTATCCGTTCTCTCTGCTTCACATTGCTGATAATAAAAATGTCTTTTGAGGATGTGGCTCCTCCGAGTTTGTCATCCCCTTTTCTCTCTTTTGAAGAAAACGCGCTGACCACAGTAGACTGACCCGTCTCTTCAGGGAAACTAGCGCAGCTACAGGCGGAAAACCCCCGATGAAGGCAATCGCAGGGCGAAATTCCTGCTAAATTTCCTCATGACAACACGACAGTGGCGGCGTGATACAAGACGTGTACTTTGGCCCATAACATTTCTTAGTAAATATATTCATAGTTCGGCGTTTAAGAAGCGGGAAGTACATACTGTAGTGCAGGGCGCTGAAACTGAAAAGAAACAACGAGTAAAGCTGAAGCTGCAGTAAGTAAGAGGTTGATTGCTGAGTCTTATTTTCCAGGTTGTCAAATACTAACGCTGTCAGCTGGCCGACCGACCAAACCAAAGCAATTTCCTGACCTGGGAATGAGACTCAACAATTAGACATATTACTCCAGAATCACCTGTTGCACCTTTACATCAGTACCAGGGGTGCTGTGCAGCCTTGTTATACACAGCCCCCCTGGATTAATAGGATTTTTGCCCAATCCTTTACAGTCAGTCACATCTGTGGTCTGTGACTCACAGACATCTGCAGACTCGTGGTATCATCCCTGCTGTCGCTCTGACAGTCCAGGGCTGAGGTCACTGTGAATTCTACAGAACAAAGTACATTTCTCACAAAGCCTGATGCTGTATGTGGCTTTCAGTTTGGCTCGGTCAGACGGTATTCTCTCTAACCATGAGGTAATAAGTTTGATCCCTGAAACAGCACTCAGCCATGAGCGAAATCACCAGCCAACATGTGTAGCTGAAGGCTCAGAATCTTACAGGATGTCCCGACTGTTGTATTATGAATTATTTATGGGCTAGAATAAATCCAAACATGCATGTTCACATGACACCTCGACATCTGCGATGGCGTGGCACAGATTTCAACAGCTGCCAGGTGTCTGCTGTAAAAATGCGTGTGGCTAGCCAAAGCCTCCCTTGCTCTTGTGTTTTAGGCTCAGACCTGATTAGCAAGCCCCCACTGCCTCCGCTAGACACGCTCGCTAACACACAAGCCCCGTCAAATGGAAAGGGCAGAGGTAAACCGCTGTACCAGGTGCAGCAGGCGCACAGAAACTTCCGTCCAACCCAGGAAACATATACAGAGCTTTTACCTACAACACGCTTCCTGTTCCCCCCACCCCCCCTCCCCAGTTGGCGACCACAATGGTTCCTCCATAGGCCCAACTTCACACTTTCACAGTGACTTTAATATGTAGGTTTGAGCACATGAATAGAAACCGAGGGTCAGTGTGTTTAGAGAGGTTTATCTGAACGCTGGAGTGTTTCCTCTTCCACTCCGGCTTATTTGTCCAGATGAATGATTAACGAGGCTGTGACAGAGTGTGTGCATACTGACAACATGGACGGAAAACCGTCAGGACATTGAAACAAGGACTGTGAGTTTGCATTGTATTGGAAAGGTCTCCCTTCCACCCAGGGTAGGGGGGCGGGGACTTTCGCCCGAGAGGACAAAAAGCATTTTGCATTCATACGCTACAAGATCGAATAACTTTCACTGTGGTGCTACGATTCACTAGATATGTTGTGTCTTATGTTATCATAGATGAGGACTTTTTCCAATGTGTATACATGGTGGATGTCCTTTTCAGGTGTGCTTGTGGATTTGATCTCCTGTTTCCCCAGAAAACATTAAAGGTTATGCCCTGAATAGAGTCTGCAGATCATCCTTAAAAAGCTCTACTCACTGGAGGATTAAGTACATATCTATAAGCGGCTATGAGGCAAAATCCAGGTTGACGAAAGTCCAGAAACTCAGGTTATACTTTTTAAGTTCAGTATGTATCAAGCTGACATAGCCACACAGCCATCCATTCATGGTTGAATGCTGACAAACCGCGCTAATCTACAACTCAGCAAAGCTTAAACCATGTTAGTAAACCATGCATTCTCGTGGCCTCAAAGGTGCACAGTGGTTCATGCTCAAAAAACCCCAAAATCCATAATTTTGACATATTGGGGGTCTGAACTTCATTTTAAGGTTATTCTTTGGCATTTCCATTGTCCCCAGAGGATGAATTCAGCTGACTTTGGTGATCCTCGCCTTGTTTTTTTTTTCAGCTAACATGAGGTCAAACCTTTAACTTGTCCGCTTCTGTGGTTTTTGACCTACTTCTTCCCAGCCGATCAGTCTCAGTCACACGCTACGTTTTACTGCTAATTATCAGAAAATGATAAACTTGGCAAACATTAACTGCACATAATCCCAATATTAGGATTGACACAGTGAGCCGGCTGATGTTTCCTCAGGCTGTGAGACTCCTGAACTCATCCTCAACACTGCACCATAAAAAAAAAAAGTTTCACTTGAGTAGCATAATCTTACATGACAGTACCTGAAACTTACATTATGTTGTACAACCCTGTGTTGTACAGTGACCACTAGATTTGCTTGCAGTTGGAGAGGCCTTTTACGTTTAAGTCACAAGCCCAAACTGAAAGTATGATTCGAGAAATGTGTTGAATGTGTGAGCAGCCGTTTCACAAAGGAATGGTCTGATACAGTGAACGTACTTGTCACTTCCAATTGAGCCTGAGGCGAAACCGGACTCATCACTTCCTGTATCCAGTTTCTTCTCGCTTTCACGCAGCAGCTCAGGATCCGAGCTCTAGAAGCAGTGATGATATTTTTCTTTTCATGCGCTTCAACAGAATAAAAGTAGTTTGACAAAGGATCATAACGTTTCTACTTGTTTACAGCACCACAAAATCCTTGTTGCATATGAGCAGGAAAGAAAACAACAACAAAAAACCTTTTTCCTGCCCCTGTCATTCACATTACCTACATTGCTGAACATGGCTTGAGCCATGGTCGTGATTCAGATAATTCTGGATAATTCTCTTGTGCAAAGCAACGCATCAAATGTAAATGTGGACTTAGGACGGAAATATCTTTTTTTTGAGTTTTTCAGACAGTTGGTTGCGGTGTCATCTTATGGACTTCCCCTGCGTGAATTTTATACGTACACAGAATGGTGCTGTATGACTAAAGGAATTCACCTGACGAGGGTCTGAGGACCACTAGTGAAATGCGTGGGATTCATCGGTTCCTTCTCAATAAACAAAAGGAGAACAGAAACAGAAAGCCAACGTTGGCTCATCACACAGACCCATGCAGCAGTGGACTAATAGAAAGCCGAAAAAACTCAAGAGCACGTCCTCTTTCTCTACCTGTGGCTGCTGACACACCATCACTTCCTGTGTCCAAATATGGCAGTGCCACTCCACAGGAAGCGTGCAGCCGTCACAGTTCCAGCGGCCACAGGAAGGATTCCTCAGAGTGACACACACACACACACACACACACACCAACACACATGCACACTGCACAGGTCTTCAACTTTGACTTTTTAAAGATTAGAAAACTGTGTCTGTGTTTCCTAAAAAACCACAAAGTCTGCAAGAAGACACAGATAGTGAGTTATAAAATTTGACATAAAGAGGCAGAGAGAGACGGAGAGGAGAGATGGAGACAGTGTTGAGATTTTGCACTGACTACAGGACCACACTCCCCCCTGACCCCACCCCCCCCCCGACATGGGGCTGAAAATGAGAACACATTTCCTGTAAATGTTTCTCTTCTCTGACTCTGACATGAGCCCCGCTGAGGCATTACTGCGGCGACGACTGACAGCTGATGTGATCGTTGTGCCGTCACTATCATTATGACCATCGTGACCATCATTTGCCACTGGAAAACATTTGTCTCCGAGCAGTAAAACCACCAAAATGGGTGTGATTTTTGTCCGGTACCTTTCTTTAGATATTAAAGTGGGGAGTATGAAATAACCACAAACTGAGAAAAGCAGAGAGTCATTACTTGTAACCTCCCACATGACGCATTAGACAAATATAAATGTTAAAGGGGATGCGGTGGTCTCACAGATGCCAACTGTCTGACCCAAATGACAAAAGCTTTGCCCTTTTGTGGGGAAACAAACCTGCAAATTCCCAACAGTGTGATTTCCCCTCCACAGAGGGTTTTTCTCTTAGTTACCTTGCTGCAGCAGAAACAGGAACGAGATCACTTCGAGATAACAGTGTGCCACACAAGTGTTTCCATTAATGCCTCAACTTCCCTCCACAAAAGTTGCTAAAAGCACCTATAAGTGCCTAACCATAATTTCAGGTCACCTTATCTGCACCAGCCCACCATTATGATAACAAAACCATACGGATGTCTCGAAATCTCATTTGTGCTGTGGAAGAATGAAATTGTACTCGCTCACCGATACCAATCCTCGCATTCTTCATTGAAGTGAATGATAATGTTGAAAAAAATAAACGTTAAAGAAAACGATCGGTTCCCTTATCCAGATCCAAACTAAGAGTCCATGGGGTCTATTCTGGGCTGAGACCCGTCTTCCGTCCAATTTTCATGGAAAACCGTTCCGTAGCTTTTTGTGTGATCCAGCCAACAAACAGACACGGATGGAAACACTACCTCCTTTGAGGAGGTAAAAACACACATGACGAGCTCATAAAGAACAAAAGCAGTTTAAAACTTTTTTGCCTTTTGACCTATTTTCTATAGAAGAAAAAAACTAAAATGTTTTGACTTCAGGCCCCTTTTCACTACTATCAAACTACCTAACTGTAGAAATGCAAATAAAGTAAACATGCTATTCGGTACATCCAAAATCAGCAGGACGTGACCTACTGCACAACCCCAGTTTCATTTGCAATGATGTACTTTGCAATGTGGTTGCATCACATTCAGCCTCTGTGATCAGGCTGCATGACAGACAGTAAACAGGTTTACTGCCGTCTTACCTTCTCCCTCCTGTCTTTGTGCTGAGATTTATTCCATGTAGTGTACGATTCTTGTATTCACCTGTCAGGTACACAAAATGTCATGTCATGCCTTCACTTCCAGGCTTGTGGTCTTTCATTTTACCCACACATTTGACTCTTTAATCCTTTCTCCCAATAAAGGAGTCTTTAAGGAACGACGTTCGATTCCAGTAAACTCGACTTTACTCGACCATCATGTAGTTTCTTACACTGAGTCACCGCTTGACTGCACAGAGCGCAGGAAGGACTCTGGTGTCACTGCTGCTGTTACCGTAGTGTTGCACCTCAACCTATCACATGTGGACATTGCACAGTTCTATTCCGATGATTCCGAAAATGCGTACGTGTTTACTCCGGCCCACCGGACGGGCACCTACTTCTGAAGAGATGCTGCTACAGAAACAGCAACTATCATCGGACTAAAAATCATGATGGGAAACACCTCGGTTGCCTCACCGGCCTCTTGGGTAACTGGGAAGAAACTTTGCCAAATGACAACGACAACAAATAAAGATGACGTAAACCTCCAGTTGAGCAGTTCTGCAAAGCACAGCCAATGTCTAAATTCATAAAAAGAACCACCAAATGCCCCATATCTGAAACCAGAATGGATCCCAGACGAAGACAGAAACCAACCTACGAGATATCACGTCAGTACCCAAAATAAGTCTTAGAACTGGCCACCAAACCATTGCAGGGAAGGACAACCTCAAGTCAACTTATCTGGGAGTTAATCCACACAATAAGTACCCAAAAATGGAAGTCACAGGCGAGACAAAGGATAAAAGATTAAGTCAAGAACACAATATGTGCTGCAAAGAGTGACGGTAACTTACATGACATCCCTTTGTTCCCGAATACACATCCTGGTACTTGGCTTGGAGCTCCGAGCAAACGACTTCTTTCTCATGGAAGTAGCGGACATGTCGTGGGACATGACAGCAGCAACACAGCACAATAAACCACCATACTTTTTAACCGCGTGGAGCGACGGAAGATGGATGCACGGTTGGATGGACAGAGTACAGAATGGATAGATTTCAGATTAAATGAGTGGTTAGATTTGGAAGAATATGGTAAGAATACAGATCGATGAACGAGAAGGCGGAAGATTAGATAAATACTTCAAACGATCAATGGCTGAAAAGTAGAATTAAAGAAGTGGAAGACAGAACAATCGGTCATGCTGGTTAGGAAGTCTGTTGGAGGTCTGAAGCCCTGATACTCCGCCAGTCATTTCCTGCAGGGGCCTCCTCCTCCAGCCCCGCTCGTCATTGGTCGACCGGCTGCAGCATGTTCCTTCCTGCTTCCTCAACGCTCAGACGGTATTGGCTGCCTGGTACAACCCATACCACAACACACACACACGCCTCACACACTCGGACTCATTGTACCACAGGTATAGGCTGGGGGACTTTCCATCCCCCCTAAGACTGGAACAATACAGAGGTCAAGCACATGCACACACACACACCCACGCACACACACACCTACAAACACAAACACAAACTCTTTATTAGGGATACACATACTTTTGATAATCAGTCATTAGTTAATAATATATGAAATATGTTGAATGTATTTTAAAATTCAATAATTTGTACCGAGTATCTTTTTGTATTTTTTAAACTACAAAACTGTTTTATTTTGATATTTTTGACAAGTAAATATTTGTAATTCTCTAACAGGCCACTAGAGGCTGGTACATTGGTAACGCTATAGCCTAAAAGTCTATGAGACTGTTAATGTCAATACAAACGCGTTCTTACTGAGTTTGTTTGTATATAACCCTTTAAATCATTAACATACCTCAGCACACCTTTTCTGGCTGCCCTGTACATTGTGAGCGGACCAATGCTGTAAATTGCAATGAACAAAACAGCAGCACATTGTATAGGTGTAATTTTCGTTGCGAGACCTCTTACCACTGTCCGCAACAGCTAAAAGTGCGAGGTGTTAAACTCAGCAAGACTATAGTTAGACGTTGAAACCAGCTAAAGAGCAGGTTTCTAAAAAGTTGAAGCAGTGAGCGGGTGTGAAGAAGCCTGCTGCTGCTCAGCCAGGTTTAAGGTGAGGGGTTAACAGAGGCTGTATCAGAGTGCACAGTCGTCTCTGTAGCTCAGCAACACATGGTGGACTAGTACGGCACATACCTGTACCAAGGCTCAACAGTCCCGTCTTGCACCCACACATAACACACATGATTTTTCAAGACAACAACAAAAATGTCAACAAAATGGCCAATCTTGCAATGTTAAAGAAAATGAGAAAAAAAGAGTCCTGGATCAGTCCGTTTATCATGATCCACGCCGAACATTAAAGTTAATGTCTATTTTGGGCTTCATCCAAAAATCTGTTGAGTAGTTTTTGTGTAATCCTGCTGACCCAGCAACCAAACCAACAACCCACCAGCCGGCTCCATGCAGCATTAGAGATACAACGTTCCTGTCCCGAGGCACCAAAGATGAAGCAGTGGATGCCAGGGACGCCCAGACAATCCACCAACGCTGCCACTGTGCTGAGTATCATGGGTGTTTAGAAGCTGAAGATAAACAACTGTTTCAGGAACACCAAAAAAAACCACCAAATACACTGGTTGTAAGGTGGTGAGCAACAATAGGCACCAGGTTGTTTGTGTCAGTGTGTTTTTTAAAAAAAAACAAAATCAGCATTCACCAAAGTCACGGAGTTCTTTCTGTTAGCCCCCAGTGTCTTCTATTCATCTCGTCTTTGCCTGTTCGACTCTGCTCCCGTCTTTATCCGCACAGCAAGCCGTACAATTTGTCATATTGAATGACAAATTACGTAAAGGCACCAACACATAAACATGGCTGAGAAGTCAAGTGCAGTGAGTAAGATGAGCCCAGCAGACACCTCAGAGCCAGCTGTCACTTAAAGTCGCCACCCGCATATTATTCACACGTTTAAGACCTAACTTTTTTAAATGAGTAAGTTACACGGAAATTCATCCCCCATACTGTTCTCACGAATGGGGAAATTAGAGTTTGTGTTTTTCTTTTTGGGAGCTAGCTGTTTGCGTCGCTGCAGTCAGAAAGGGACATTTGCGCCTTTATTTGTCACAGACATATAAAGAGCTAGTGGAGTGTGAATGTGCTCTGAAATTTAGGCTCTCCCATTAATGTGTGGGATGCCACAGTTTCATTTCAATTGCAACACCCGTGTCACACATACACACATGTGGCAGCCACAAAGCCAGATATTCAGCTTAAGGGATACAGGTTTAAGGCTCACAAGCCTGCTGACATGAACATGAATTTAACATTTTACACAACTGTGCCATGGACACAGGTTCGACTAATCAACAGGATTCCGTTCCATATATGAATATATTATATATATTTAAATATACATATACATTCACAAAATGTAGAGTTATAAAACAGAGCAACAAATCAATAATGCACTCACCATTAGACTTAACAACAATGCATCTGTTGTTGAATGAGAAGGCATCAATGGTTTTGTTGCTGTCCAGGGCCCTTGTTCTCTCAGTGCTTATAGCCAACAAATTAGCAACAATGTGACCGGTTCGAGAGTCCCAGCTGCTGGTGCTCACATGGTTTGTTGAAACGACGCAGACAAGAAAAAATAAACTGCTCTCACAGCATACTGATGTGACGGGAAGTGTCAGAGATATGCGTATCAGTTTGTACGATTCTATAAATGCACCTCTGTACGACTTCATGAGGGAAAGGAACTCCTGAGTGCTGCTGATAGCGCGTCCCCGGTCTTCACTTCCTCAGTTTTCCTCACCTATTCCATGAAAATATCTGCGTTTGGGGCCTCGAACAACAAAGCCCTCCAGATGTCGCATTGGTTTGGGCCCTGTTGGCTCAAGTTCAAGTTTTTTTTAAAGATGCACCATCGACCCATAAAAACACGTAGAGCATTTGCGGTGTCTCATTGCTGCAGCGTTGACATTATGTACACAGCCCCACTAACACCAAACTGAACTCCACTGTTACCATCTCGACATTACTGATGCTTCGTTGAACACCGGCCCAACGAAAATGTAGGTCTATGCCACACTGACAGGGTGTACCACTGATGGGGTGCAAATACTCACCATCACCGAAATCTGTTTCTTTTTACTAACATCTTTACTTTCATCCACCAAAAGAGTGTGACCACTGTGCGATTCCCTTGGTAAGCTGTACAGCGCAGACCTTCCGCCACAGCCTTCGTGTACTTTCTGCTCTCCATAACCAACGCTGAATGTCCCTTGTCAAGCGCGTTTGCTATTTTTTCTGTTTTTGTTTTCTCTCCATGGCAAATTTGTGTCCCACACTTTCTTGCTGAGATGCTGAAGCTTTTCGCCAGTTGTTGAATCCGTTGTTGGTAGATGCTGACTCCAAACAAAATCTGTGACTTCGTTTTAAAACATCTCTGCTGATTCCTAAATGTCCACGTGGGGCATTTTTTGAAGAAGTAGCCATCTTGGGCCCTATTGGGGATGATTGCTAATATCATCTACAGCAATGCCATCAACCTCAGCTGCAGCAGGCGGTCACGGGTCGGTGCAGGCCACACTTCAACTTCTCCATCCTCCAGGGGCTTTCCTTGGTCCTGGTCAGTAACGGTTAGCGTTGTGTCTTCACCTTTATGACACCTATTCAACGTCGCCTGTTTTAGCCCTGTTAGGGTCACAGTCACTCCTGTTTCCAAGTTTTGATTCATTTCAGTCTCCATGCGTGGGTGTTTTGGGAAGGTAAAAAAGAGGGCCCATTATGAATAATCAACAGATTTCACTAATGCCTGCTTCCAAAATAATTGCACTCTTTGGCTTACAGGAAGTGGAAAGGTCAGAAGTTCAATGGGTGCTGCGCCCATTGGTCAAATCAGATCACTAGTATAGGTTTCATGTTCTTCAGTCTAAATATATATATATATATATATATATATATATATATATATATATATATATATATATATATACACATTTTTCTACACATAAATCATAGTATTCACACATTAAAAAATACATACACAGGCTGGGATGCGTAAGACTACAAAGCAGCAATTCATAGCAATATCTTTACAATGTTACATCCTTGTAAAGACCTCCAGTATAAAATATTAGAAACTACAAGTATGTCAAGGATGCTTATCTTCCCAGCCCATCGATGACGCAGAAGGCAGGTTTGATTAGTTCGAGACCTTAGCTGAAAGTGTGTTACTGCAATGACTGACTTAACCACTGGTTAACCACGCGAAATGCAGAGGCAGCTGCATATCTCCACTGATCAAACTTACACAGACAAATGTGTCCAGCGAAGAGAGTCCGGACCACAAACTCGAGTGTATGAGCCGATGGGGATGATTTGCACGGCTGCAGCAGCACCGTCACACACAGCAGTGGCACAGTGAATGGTGTGGTTTGACATATGATAGTCATATTAGTGAGGACTACTGGTTCCTGTTGCAGTGAATCACCTGCCCAGCCTGAAACCACGGCCTTTTGTTGAGTCAAGGCAAAACCAAACAAGCTTGACGCACTCTCCAAAAATTTTGTTGCTTCCCGTACTGTATGTAATGAGTTCAGTGACTAAAGCTGTCTATTTTTAAGTTTAGCCTATATTTGATATTAGTGTGAGCTGGCTCTACAGTCAGTTGAGTTGCAGAAAAAAGAATCACAATTGTGTCATCTCCGTCTCCTGTCACACAGTTCTGTTGCATCCAGTTTTACACTGCTCACTTATCATCACACCTCCAACAGTCCTTTGTTAGGAGTTTTGTTTCCCTCTGTCGTCAGGTCAGATTTTACTTTTATCTAAATTTAGCGTATGCTTTTTGTCCAAAGGGACTCACAGTAATTCGTACATACATACTGGCGGCGGTGGCTGCCATGCAAGGTGCCGACCAGCACATCAGGAGCAGTTTTGGGTTAAGTATCTTGCCCAACGACACTTCGACATGCAGACCAGGGGTCTCGAACCAGCGACCTTCCTATAGCAAGATACTGGCTCTACCCTTGAGCCACAGCTGCCCCTTCTTTTTAGATTTTAGTTTTGCATTTTTCAAAAGGTGTCAATTGAACGACAGATGTTGTAGCTGACTTGTCCCCCGCCTGACCCCGCCTGACTGACTTGTCCCCCGCCCCCCCCAAACTCGACCATCAAGGAACACAGGAAATTGTTATTTCCCAAATCATATTTTTGGATTCCATCATTTCTGCTCCTTCTTTCCAATCTGATGTGCTTTCAAGTGTTTTATTATTCTGCTAAGTTTGGCTGTAATTAGTCGATGATACAAAAAAGGGGTGTAAGTGATCGACAGCTGGGTGGGCCTCCGTCAACCCCATTTTTGTGCAGTTGGAGGAAGTGGAAGCACATGGTTAACACAGGCAATGCTGTAACCACATCACTGAACCTCAGAGGGATCACAGAATGCTGAATGTGACAGAAAGTGAGCCTCATTGTCTGACTTGGACTCAGGCTCTCTCTGTCTTTGCTTCTTTCCTTTTCTTCCTTCCTTTCAATTCCTGTCTCTGTTCAACCTCCCCTTCTCTCTCTGTCCTCTGAAGCTGATTTTTTTATACCCACCTCTCTGTCCACCCTGTCCCATCTTATGCCAGCATGAGACAAAATATTTATCAGAGTCGCTTTGTGGCTGCTGTCACGCTTCCCCAAAGGTCAAGAATGAACGTGCACACTTTAAAGTTTTTTAAGCTATATAAAGAGCAGTACTGGGTTTTATGACAGAACTCTAACTCAATTACTGCAGTCTTCAATCCAACTCTACATTTTGTTTTTTTATGACTTTATATTTACATGTCGAATAAAGGCCGGCATGCCACAAAACATTTGGCATCCATTTCTAAAAAAGAGAACACAGCGGAATTGTCCCTGCTGCAACATATCACTGTGCTCTAACTGGATTGGATTTACGTGGCTCCGTACAGTCGAGCGTTCAAACAGTAAACAAAGTTTATAACCTCCTTACCACAAACTACTCAATAAAAAAAGCCACTAAAGTGTGAAAAAAACAGATCGGCACACTGCCGTCACCTCACAGCAGTGCCACCTTCACCATAGCTTAGCATGGCTGCTTTCAAAGATGTCAGAGAAAATACGATAAGATAATCCTTTATTAGTCCCAAAACAGGGACATTTGCAAGGCTGAGTAATGACATAATTCAACGAACAAGATTTTTTTGAGTGACACCTCAGCAGGGTTGGGTGAAATCCTTATCCTTATCACTGAGGATATTTTGTCACATCATTACAATTTATACTATCCATTGAATATTCATTTGTATAGGGACATGTGTGAAGCAGAAACAAACTCTGTCACACACTGCAGCATTCATAGCCATATGTAAAATATGTAAAACTCAGCACAAGAGTAATTTAAACTTACTTACAACACAAATTTGGCAGGTCAAATGCCACAGTCAGTTTTCAAACTCACTGAGATAACGTTGATTAAATAGCTGCTGCTGTCCAAATCGGTCTGCGAGCGCTGCTGTTTCAGTTCACAAAGTTCACAGTTATAGGTTACAATTAAGAAGCCTGCCTTTGTCCGCTTGTGTCTAAAATCAAGGACCCACTGTTTCAGAAATGGACAAAAATACTTTTCGACTGGTATGTCTGCCACCGTGAACCACACAGTGCTAGACTGGATGCCATCGAGGGACACAGGGCTAAGTAAAGGGTGATTTGTGATCGGCTGTGATGCATTACATGAGAAATAAGACCTCTCTGCATCTTTAACTTCAATGATAAACAACATTTTTCAATTAAAGCTTGATGGTAATAATTCATTTGAGCGACAGAAATGTGTGGAGCGTTTTGAAAATCATATTGTCCTGATATGAATCTGCTGAGCTGGTGATATGAAATCATCGCCCAGCCATGCACTCTGTTGCATAATAGCTTCATGAGATGTGTAGCTTTGCTCTCTGGTGCAACAAACCAGATCTAACAAAAGCGGAATGATAACTGTAACAGTATATACAGCAGAGAGAGAGAGCTACAGGTTTGAATGACTTGCATATGTAAAGAGCAACACTTGCTCTGTGTGGCACTGCTGCTTTCTGCTGAACCAACCTCAGCAACGCAGCCATCCTTTAAAAAAAAAAAGCGCACAGCTTGGACAAACTTGTGTTAAAATCTTTAACTGCACTTACCCATGGAGTGCTGTGTCAGTGGTGCTCCTCCGTCCGTGTCTGTGTTGTCAGCCCCGCAGCTAGAACTCTGCTTTAGCCTACTTCACTTCCTGGCGTGGCATTTCAGAGCCACTATATGAAGTGTCACGACACCCTCCCCTCCACCACAAGAGAAACTGACTGCAGTGCTGACACAAACACATGCAGGCTGACGTACAAACCAGTGAGCTCACAGAAGAATTACTTAGATCACTATCACTTACCAACAGAAACATTTGAGCAACTATAAGTGGTATTCAGTATTTTATAATGTTGAATGAAACCTACTTTGGTGTGTTTTTGCAGTGGTAGAGATCATTGTATATAGACGACATGTAACAAGTTTCACTGGCTGTACGGCTGCAGCTACAACACCACGACTAACTTCCCCTTTGCAGTGTTGGACCACTCCTTCTGACATCTGGTCAGCAGTTACTTTTTCATGAACAAACACCCGCGCATTGTTCACCTGAAACGTTGCTATACAACCAGATGCATCAGTTCAAAGAACCTGACAGCTAGTGTTTATCATGTTTGACAACACTAAAGCATGGCAGAGAATGAGCATAGCGCTGTGGATATGTCACTGCTCTTGAATAATTATAAGAAGCAGTGACTGAAAAGGGATGAACTGTGGTATTCACAGTACAACACTGCTGTTACTGGCATCTGCCCCCTCAAGTGGTCACCAGGTTGTTGTAGCAAACATTGCTAAAGCTAGCTAGCTAAAGCTGACAACACTAATGCTGATGTTGCTAATGCCAACGCAATGCAACGGTAGCTAACGGTAATGTCAGATAACACATAAGGGCAGTAGTATGCTGAGCACAAAATGTTGAAATCAGCATTTTTTAAATTTCCACGAGCCTCCTGATGCTAACGAAACATGGTCATCTTGGACCTGACAAATATTTTAGCTCTGCAGTATTAATTATTTTCAAACAATAATCATTTCCCTTTTCTTAACATAAACATGATATCAATATGACCTTTGGTGTCAAAATAATGCATTCACATGTTTGTTTGTTTTTCTCAAACTTTCCACTGCTGTTACTTCGTGTTCACTGAACAGTTTGAAACTCTCTGTTTTTGTCTGGTCTTCTTCAAGGCCCGCCTCCTAAGAAGCCCAGTCTGTTCTGATTGGTCAGTTCACACAGGCCTGAGCCAGCACAGTCCATTGTGTCTCTGGTCAGCTCTGCTGGTGTTTTTAGAATTACAGTTAGCTGCGCTTTTACTCTGAGTATCACCACAAGAACATGACCTGTATTGACCTCAGCCACAACGCTAGCAGGCCCCTAATGCCTAACGGCTTTGGAACGATCCTTGTATGGTGTGAGTGAACTCACTGCTGAGTGCTAATCAAACGTACACAAAGCTGCCAAGCAAATTAATGTTAGCATTTTAACAACTTCTCTTTCACACGTAGCTATAGTTATCTTCAGCGCATATTTCATAAAATGAACACTCTGGTGAGGATCCCGGAACAAAAAGAGTTTCATAGACCAACTGCAACTTAAACACAAAATGTTTATGTTGGTTGCTTCAAATGAGGCTTAACAGTCACACAGTTTCTCTGGACTGTCCCTGCACTCTCCAGCAGCTGCTGTCTCTTGGATGGATAGCATCTGTCAGACTGATATTTTCCTTTTCCTTTTTTAAATTCCTTTTTTCTCCTTTTAAATAATAAAAATCAGTGTGTGAAATACAAGGGGTCTAGGTCCTGGGACCCAAAATCTAATTGTCGCGGTCTCATTATTAAGCTAATTATTTTCTATTTATCCACTGTAAAACATATTTTCATATTTTAATATTGAAGGGTAAGGAACAACAACAAAAAAATGCTGCTGAGAGTGAACAACAGATAGCCCTTAGCCTATTGAGGCTATGCTAGGCTAGGCTGTTATTCTGCAAACTCTACTTACAACTATACTATAACTAGCTCTATTATGCTTCTGAGCATGCACATGTCGCTGAGTTTTTATTTATCAGTTTAATATTTAACGATTTAGTCCTTTATTAAGAACCCCCTACAGTTTTTGCCTATACTGTCCAGCAACCTGCCTTTTTATTTATTTGCTTCAAAGCACAATAAAAGCCTGATCTCATGTGATACACGTCTAGAGTTGTGGTAGTATCGGAAACGTGAGAATTCTAACTCTTAACTACAACTCAAAATGGAAAATAAACTGTTAACCTCTAGTTTTGACCGATCCAAAATCCAGCTTTAGACCAGCTTTTAGACGCTTTGTTACGTCTCCAGTTTCATCAGTTGTGTTTGGATGAGTTGAGTTTTCTATGTGTAAAGTTCAGTCTTTCAGTAGCAATTATGGGTAACATTTTTGTCACTCCAGAATCTGAACCTCTGTCATTTGACAGGAAGAGAGACCTATATTTAAGACTGCGGCCTGCCTTTGTCAGTCTACGGGGAGTAATCACGCTGTCTGTGACTGAGCGGATGATACTGAAGCTCTCCTCCACCACGGCTCGCCTGCCTGCTGCGTCTGTGTAGTCTGGCCTTTGTTCTGGTTCAGAGAACTTGGAACCCGTTGCCAAAAAGATAAACAATCCCTCTCCTAAAACCAGGACTCCACACACGTCTGGTGCTGAACACCTTTGGAGTAGTGTACTGGTGTACTGTAGGTGTAGAACGAAGCCTCACAAAACTTTAACTTTACACCTCAGTTGACTTTCTGAGCACGGACACACACACACACACAAACAATCCTAACTGCTCTGTAGCTAAAAGTAGAGTTTTAAATACCTTTGCTTGGATGCGGTGTTAGAGGACTTCCTGGGTTTATACTTCAGCCCTCCTGTAGCTGCTCGGTTTAAAGAGAAAGCCAAGAACTTCTGGAGAAAACCATACACACGCCCATACAACACAGCCCAACGACCACAGCCGTTTCAGAATTGTTTGAACATTAAGAAGAGGGGGGAAAGAAATGCATGATTCCTGTTCTAGTCTTGTCGATGACACCTGTCATAGATTTGTTCCCCTTGGCCTTATCTTGTTTTCTTTGTGGGAGAATATGGATGATTTGGCCCTCCTGACGATCCCTATAAAATGTGGTGTCATTATAAGTCAAAAATAGCATCCAAGCTACCCGACAGGACCCAACCAGAGCAGATACAGCACATGGAACTACAACCAGTCATTATATTTCCTACTGCTTTGCAGTAATATCTGCTGCTCTGTGCCTCTGCCTCCGAATGTAAGTGGCAACCCTCAAGTCTCTCAGTTTTACTTAGCTTTTTCAACTTTGCTGCAAAGCTGTCAGTGCTGCGACAACGCGCCTTGATGGTAAATTAAGACACGGAGCACACATGTGTCTACTATCGTCCCGCTCAGGGAAACTACCAAACTTACCAACTTTCTTTGCTGGGCTGTCAATCATTTTCAAGGCAGTTCTTTCCAGGCCTGTGTGTGTACTGCAAATAGCATATCTCAGTTTCTCATCAGGCACATATCCATCTTTTACCAAATGTAATGATTTATTGGTGTTTTTGCACATTTGTTTTGTTGCTTGAAAATGCTGGCAATGTCGCCTGGGATGTTGAACTTTGATGTAATGCTGTCTCCATGCAAGTTAAAAAATAATAATAATAATAATGCAGGTAGCCAACAATACACAATTTTGAACTGGCTGCAAATGCCATAACCACCTGGAAATCCAGTTCTCAGTACAACAGTCTGATTATTATCAAGTTATGATTTCCAAATTTGAGATGGTAAAAGAAGGAAGTGTTTGCCAGCAGGCTGCAGGTTGTAATTGCTTTTGGATAAATAAAAATCAAATAAAAGCTGAAAGGAGTGCAAAGCAGCTCAGTGGCGCATGAACCAAAATGACTCGACTGCCTTCCACATAGCACTGTGGGGCTCATTGAGCGTGCGCACTACAGGCTTTTGCCAGCTGAGCCAGCTAACTTCTGGTTTAGCACCCAGCTCACTTGAATGGGCATAATTTAATTGTGCGGCTCTTCTAGACTTTGGACATTTTATTACACTGTGGCACACATTCTGACAGTGAAATGAAATTATTTCACTGGCGTTGGAAAGCTCAAATGTTAGCATATGGGAAAACATTTTTGGGGCCCCAGTACATCAAGTGACGATGTAATTACACAATTTGGTTACTACAAAAAGTTCAGCTTCATAACCTGGCTCTCACCGAGGGGTTAATATCACCAGAGTCACCTACAGCAGCCGCTCTTTGCTAGTAATTCTTGGCCGGAGCTAGCTGCGGTTAGCTAATAAGCTCATCATTAGCCTTAGAGCTAGTGGCCCTACAGTTTTCCAGGGCTGAGACGTCGGATCACCCTGGGAGTCACGGTGGGCTATGAGCCAACAGCCTGAGACAGAACGGGTCAGAGCTAGCTCGTCAGCATGCTGGATTCTGTAGCCATGTCTCTGCATCAGAGCACATAGACTTCTTTGACATAGTAAGGTTATTTCATGTTTTGAATGTTTTAAAATAAAATTCTGGCCATATCTTACAAATAGCTCCTTTATGCTGTTTGAAAGTCTCTGAAGGCCCAGGGTTGTTCAATGTGTCTTTAAGGAGTTCCTCACTGTTTTCACATACAATGTCAGGCTCGTGAAGGCACAGAAAAGGATGCTGGGTTGGCTTCTGACCTTTTTGGAATGTGGCATAAGACAGTAAATCTGTCCAGTAAAAAGTCCTTTATCTTAATTGAATTGGTGTAGTTTCAAATCGACTGCCATGGGAACAAGGTCAGTGTCTTTCACCACTAACTTCCTGTTTTTACTGAGTTTTGTGGGCATTGCTGTTTTGAATCTTAGATTTGACAAATTACTATGCAAACATGCTGCATTTCTTTTTATTTCAGTGTGGGAGTTACAAAGGAATCACTCATTTGCATGTATCAGTTTTCTTCTGTGGAAGGGACTTGGGGAGATCGATTTAAGAAAAAGAAGTAGGTGTATGTGCAAACATGTGGTGGGTATTTGGAGAGGTGGGTGGTATGTGGAGGTACAGTAAGTAGGAGGAAAGACGGTTACAGAAACTTCTCAGGGTTCTCACTGTTCACCAAATGATAGGAAGACTGACATTTGACAGAATGCATCATTATGTTTAGGGACTGCTCTTGTATAACCGTTATTCCATTTCTGTTCTTTCCTAATGACCAAATGAAAAGCACTTTCACCTTGGCTACAATTACAGATTTCTGTGGGTTTAAACATTGATTGAAACATTTAGGATAATGTAAGTAATTAACACAACACAATGTATAACACAGCTGGAGCTGTTTTTTACATTGTAATGTGGACATTTTTAACACCTTCTCACTCTCACATTGTTAAATACGGCAACTTGGTCTGTGGCCTTTAGCTTCAAACTACAATGCTGTACCTAAACCCTCTAGCATCACTAAAAGATAATATACTGAGTGGTTGGTAAGATTTGAACAGTCACTGGCAATTTGGTTGGTGGACAAAAAAAGATTTTGCCCAATGTACTGTTAAATGCATAGTTCCACAACGATCAGTGCTTGGACCGTTATCTTCCGTTTGTGTACAAGCTGCCAACTGGGCGTTTTTTTTCAAAACAATTCTTACTATGTTGATGACACACATCTTCTCTTCCATCGGACTCCTGCCAGTTTTTGAAACAAAAGCAGCTCCCACCAGATCCGTGTTGGGTCCATCTCCAATCCGCCACCGCACCGGAGCTGACAAGTTTCACTCTAGTGTTTGTTTTAACTCCACTGGGTTGCGTATCTACTTGGTTGCAGCTCCTGCAGACTAGACTCTTCAGTTCTCTGATACGCAAGGCTTCTTTTTCTGCTGGATGCCAGAGCACGGCACGTCAAGTTGAAAGTCAGACACCGGAACGACAACATACCGTCTGGTTCATTTTCATAATAAAACAATCCAGCCAGATCAGAAATCTCAAAAAAAGAGACAAAACCAAGCAAACTGAAGGGTATAGTCTGCAGGAGCTGCAACCAAGCACGTCTACTAGTCCTTCCATTGGGACCAATCAACCAACCTTGTGTCTATTTGTTGTTGTGTTTACAACACTCACATATAACCGCGGTCACATGTGATTCTGTAATTATTCCGAGGACTCCTTGGTCAACTCCAGCTAGACGGCAGTGCAGCACTGCGCGGCACTCAAAAGCCAGCCAGAGGAGGATCAGAGACGTCGGAGCACGGAGCGAAACTGTGGAGGTGCCGTTCCACATCGTACATGTGAGCAGTGGAATTCTGGGATAAGATTCACCCCATTTTATGTTATACAGAAAAATGGGATCCTTATCCATGCAGAGTCCTTTAAAGATCCAAGATGTTCTATTATATTACACCTGTCATGTCTTTAAATTGGCTGCAATCCAAAATGTCAAAATCCTATCTCCGGCCGCCAAGGCACTTAGTGGATCCCACCTACACCTTTAATCTCAGTACTCTCTACACTTCATCACGTTTTGTATTCTCTTGCTGAGTGTTTAACATTTTTAGATTCAAAAGGAAATCTTCTTTTGGCTGAGAGACTTCTCACCCCTGTGGTAGAGGCTAAAGCTGTGTATCCTGCAAAGTCCTCGTAATTGTATTAAGTTGAAGAAAGACACTGAGGATATTGAACGAAAAGTCAAATCTATTTTTTGTAAACACCAGTTTGCCCTCGGATTGAACCAGCACTCCTGTGTTGGAAAATTTGACAACATATTCTTCCAAAAACAGCTTCAGTGACCAGTGCTGTCAGTTCTCACATATTGTTTTCACGTGGCTGTTGACGGTGATGACGTCTGAATCAGTTTCACATGTGGTTTTCAAATTGCAAATTGCAAATTTTTTGGTATATTTGGTGCTGACTTAGTCTCCTGAAGGTCACTTTTGTGGGTGGGGGGGAGACAGGTTCATGTATGAATGAGAGTGTGGTTGTGCGTGTGTTTCCATGTACGCGAGAAGACGTGCCGCACCAAAATAATCGCAAAACTGTCGACTTCCTGTGTTAGAAGAGCTGATGCAAAAGTGACTGCTGTGTCACAGTGTGACCACGGAGGCCTTTAGGCGCTCGTATTTCATAGCAGTAGTGAGTAAACGCATGCACGCAAGAGAAAATATGTAATGAATATTTTCAAAACCAATCACAGTTACAATGTAGTTGGCTGAGAACAGCTCAGCGTCAAATTCTAGACGGCGATGTGAATGTAAGTCGATCATGAAATGAACTGAAGTCATATGCTGATTTAGGTCGACTTGCAACAGTAATAGCCTGCAGCTGCGACAGCCTCACCTGGGCTTGTCACTATATTTATGGCTTTTTCACCTGCAGCCATGCAAAGCGTCGGCTGGTTATGCTTTCACCTTGCGAGTCTGTGTGTATGAGTGCGTCACCGTGGCAAATTACAGTCCTGGAGACACCTTTTATAAAAGGAGCTTCCACAGCAGTTAAGGTACTTTGCCAGTAGTGATATGTCCGTCTACTGAGAGATCTAGTCAGCCCGACAGTGTCACAGCCGCACAAGATGCAGTCAGCAAACTTAACTGCAAAACTAGATCTGAATGTGACCTGTACGCAGTCATATGGACGCCATACCAGTGTTTCACAACAGTTTTAAAGTCTATATCTGTAGAATATGTCACAGACTTTTTTTGGATTTGTATCCACAAGACGATCCCACCTATAGTGGAATGATAAAAGGTGCAGACAGGCCTTTCTCCAGTGCTGACACGGTGTTGTGACAATAGGTCTAGCTAGGCAAGACCACTGGCCATGTACTCCAGCCTGTATCACAAATGAGCATCAGACCTATGGATAAACTGAATCAAAATCAAACTCCTGGCTGCTGTTCTGAGAAAAAGAAAACCATGTTGATTGTAAGAATGTAAATAATTGCTGGACTCAGAAGAGTGTTTAAGTCCATCAGAAGGGCCGAGTCAATTCACAGAAAACGAGCTGAAGCGAATGCATCAGTTTTTGTTAATGTCAACAAACAGGATTCCAAAGAAGCTGCGCAAGAATAAACTTGTCTGTTTACGTGCATGAGCAACCAGCGTGTGTGTGTCTGTGTGTGTATTATTAGTGTGTATTTGCGTGAAAGGGGATGTTGCTGTTTCCCCTGTAGTGACAGTAACAAGCGGCCATCCCACGTGTCACATCGGCGCTCATCCTCCTCCCACGCTTCTCTGAGAGAGGAACACAACGGCGCTATTATTATCACTGGCAGGAAACATGTTGAACCACACCAGCGATCCGAGTCGACTCTCACTCAGCGTCTCTCTCTCTCTGACTAATCTCTTCCTTTCTGTTGTTTGGCCCATGCCCCGCTCTTAAAGCTCTCTTTCTCTTTCTGCCTCAATAACTTTCTGTTTCCTGAATGTTTTATTCCCCCTTTCTTGGTATCGATGCATGCAGCCTGTCTGTTTTCATTTTGCAGCTTTTACTGTACATGACATCGAGAGATCACTCCACGCAAACTCCCCTCATTTTCTCACTTGCTGCACCTTTAGTGGCGTCTCACCAGTGCAGGCAGTTTTGGTTTTGTTTGTTGAGGGTTGGAGATATCCGCCTCAGTTGACATCTCAGTACAGTAGAGCTGAATGCATTTGTTTGTTGACTGAGAGCATGAAGAAAAAAGACATTTTAAAGCCTCAATAGTGATATATATTTCCAGAAAGGATGCACTTCTGTCTTACGATTTGGCACTATTCTCTAGTTTGAAATAAAAAATTATAATAATTACTGTCATTTACAACTGATTTGCATTCACAAATAAATTATGTTTGATAAACAAAACAAATGTTAATGCTGAACTTACATGCAAAACTTCCCTCCAATAATATGCACTTGTGGCATCTCTTTGTGCGCTCTGGTCCAATGGTTCACACATCACCGACATATTATCACCTCACAGAGTTGTTGACCTTTACATTTACATGCAGGGCATTTAGCAGGTGCTTTTGTCCAAAGCGACTTGCAATAAGTACATTTGTCACAAGGAAGAAACCGCAACAAGTCATCGTCGATAGTGACTCCACTGTCCTGACGTTGGTCGGGAGTTGGTTCCACCACTGAGGTGCCAAAACAGAGAAGAGTCGTGACTCCGCTGAGCAAGCTTTGTTTGCCGTTGTTCTTGCAAATTTGTTAGCAAACCTGATGAACTTGATAACGGTCTGCTAAATCTGTCGGCTGGTTAAGCACCAAACAGTGTTCAATCGGTTAATTGGTGCTGCAACTTTGGGAAACTGAGCTGTTGTCCCTTGGCAAAAAGTAAAAACATCTTATTAAGTATGCTTGAGTATAAGTATAGCAAGTATACTATGGACCACATACATGTAGCATACTAGAAAGTATACTAAATAAATACTTCTTCCAACTAACTTGGAACATTTTAAGTTAATAAAAGTATACTTTAAATATACTTTATAATGTCATCTTAAGTTTACAGAAGTACACTTTCAAGTATACAACAAGTACACTGATCTATATACTACTAGTGTACTAAGTATATACTTCTGGTCCTCATTTTAGTTTATTATCAAGCAAGTTTATAACAGGAATAATATCTTAAAGAAACAGCGTGTAGTTATAACATGTTTACTCTACTAAAGTACATGTAAACACAAGTAAATGATTTGCCTTCACTCTGTACTTTAATCAAAACACACCAAGGTTTTGCATTTATAATTAGGCAAGTTTCAATTAAAGATATGTTATTTATTATTTTGTGTTGTAACAACTTGACAGACGGGAAGTCTCTCCCGGAAAACACCCCTTCACTCATGGTGCCAACATTTTTATCATTGTTGTTAACTCGACACAATTTAACCACAGAACAAGGATGTGAGTTCACCCGCAACCGTCTTACACATCATCTTATTCACAAACACATTCATGAACCATAGTTACACCAACAACAACAGAATACCCAAGAGTCTTTGCGCCACAGTCCACAAGGGGTATAAGTATAAGCTTTAGTATTAAAGTATAAGTGTAAGTCTAAGTATTGTACTTAGTCTTAGACTATTCTACATACTCGTGAGTATAAGCCAAGAATACTTCACTATACTTTTCTTAAGTATATAAAATATAGCATGTAAAAAGAAAAATTAAAGTATACTGCCTCAGTTTTAGTATAGAATAAGTGTACTTGTAGTACACTTGAATAAACTACTTTTTGCTAAGGGGTGACAGACAGTAGTAAACAAATATGGACTGAAAGCGTGAAAACTACAACAACAGCTTAGTAACACTGAGTAAAGACCAGTAAGGCTGACTGAAACTAATGATTCAGGTATTAGTTGCTTGCGTGTTCATTACTTTAAACAATGCATCACATATCCTCTTTTCCAGTGAACAACACATGTTTTGAGAATTGGTATTAAATAAAGACATTCTGTAGGAGACTGGGTGACATCAAAGATCCTGCGGCTGGGATCACTGATGGGTCACACGGCCAGATCTGTTACGTTCCCTTATTTCAACCACATCCAGTCATATTGTATCTCTGGACAATTGTTAGTACAAAGATACACAGTGAATGTGATTGTGTTCATTAACAACGATAAAGCATCTTGATAATAGTTCAGTAACTTCTGCCTTGGCATTGGATTGGATTTTTAGATTTGTATTTATTTATTTTTCATGAGATGTAACACGGTGGTAAACTCCCTCTCCAGTGAGCTGTGGTCCTTCAGGTCCTTTAAAAACCTTTATACTCTTCAGTTTAAATCTAAAAATATTACACCATGAATCCTCTTTTTATTTTTACATGTGAGTCCACCATTTCACCATCAGTTTCTCATCACATTTTTTGCTTAGATGGTCAAATTGCTGATGTACAACAACTCAATGCATCATTTGGGGATTTTATTTTTGTATCAAAGCAAAATTTGCTGTGTTTTGTTTCAGTTCTTAGTTGCATACAACCTCACTTTACTTTAGTAGTATTTTCAGCTCTTCGTTGCTCCAGCCTGGATTTTATCCCACATTTCCATGTTCTTGTGTCACTGTTCTTCTTCAAGGTGTTTCTCCCCCACTACACTTTCCTCAGTGATCATAAACAGCTTATGATCACAAACAAGCAGAGAGGGCCAGAGGTTGGAAATGTTACCACTGCAATATAATTCCACAGAAAGTCAAAACGTCCCTCAGGTTAACATTGTGAAGAAAGTCTGTGTTTGAGTCCTAAACATGATCACACTGGAAACATGACGAAGAGAAGTTATATAGGAAACAACACCGCTGTTATGTGTGTTATATGTCATTGGAACAACTCTCTCTGAGTAACAATATTCATGTTAGATTTAACCAGGATACTATGCGTGTTTACGGGCTGCTGCTGAAGAGGGAGATGCTGCCCTCTGGTGGACAAAGGAGTGAAGGGCCAACACAGTGGGGATTTCCCATGAAGGGAAATGATCTGCAAATGAAAGTTCCAGTCTTGAACTAATCAACAGAGCCATCTAGAGGTCAACTACAAGTGATGCAAACAATCTCTTAATCTACACCATCAACGTTACCTCACACAACAGACCCATCTAGTCACATCACATCCTGTGATGAAAACAGAATAAACCAGCGCACCGTCAAAATACACATTATTTATCTTAGATTTAAGATAAAAACTGCACTGATCACCTTGCAGTTTCCAGATCCACAGTTCAAAACATGGATCTAGGGAAAACAAAGCAATTGGATAAAACTTTCACAGCAGACCAGGGGGTTCTGCAGGGTTACTCAATGACCCGCTAACCCTCCTGAGCTACAGCTGCCCCCTTAAAGATCATGTGCACTTGCAAATTGCTCTTTTTGTTTCACAAAATTTGTAGCCATTGCTCCACTGCTTTAGTCCATACCATAAAATCTCTACAACTACTACTACTACTACAACTATTAGATGGATTGACAGTTTTGTACAAATAATGTAACAAATTAGCCTCACTAGCTTTAGTGACCCCCTGTTGTTTCCTCTAGCACCACCATGAGGTTCACATCTGTTACAGCAAATGAAATGTCTAAACAAAACCATCGCATGGATGGCTGTGAAAGCTGGTCAAAAATATCCCTCTTCAGATGAATCATAATTAATTTGGAGATCCCTTAACATATGTATGTATGTATGTATGTATGTACAAAGCCAATGGCATGTTGTCACCCAACTCTAACTTTCTGTTCAGTACTAATTGGCGGTGAGCTACTATGGTAAAGTAAATTGGTGCACATGGTCGACATTATATCTGATAAATATCGGCATGTTAGCGTTTAGCATAAAGCTTTGCTGTGCCAAGTTCTTGCAGGTCAGTTATAGGAGCAGCTAAACTGGGATCCGTGGATCTATGCATTTTTTACCAATGGATTACAGGATTTCTGCAGGATTACACAAAAACTACAGAACAGAATTTCAAGAAACTTGTTTGGAGGATGGGTCTCAGCCCAGAACAGACCCCACTGACATTTGGTGTGGATTAGGATAAACGGACAGATCCAGGATGTTTTTTACTACTTGAATTAAATGGGACTGTTGGACCTTGGCAGAGAGCAATGCACTCTACTGAATGCTATCCTGGTTAAATGCATGTAAACCTACTGTAGCTGCTCAGCACCTACAATGTGCCAAATGAGATCCATCCTTCTCTATGTTGTGTTTCTCGCCTCCTTCTCTCCCCTCTCCTCCTCGCTGTTTTCGGCTCTCTCTTCTCGGATCCTCTCAAGAACTTCAAAACAGTTTTTTTTTTTTTTTTTTTACAAGCTTTGCTAAAAACTCATCAGGAAGTGGAACAAAGGCCAACTAAAAAAGCCATCAGTGATTAAAATAGTAGCTCC
>JARJLU010019222.1:0-16463 GCA_030272975.1 Sparidentex hasta | reverse complement strand
GTACACGGTTGGTCCACAGCTGTACCTGAGACACAACACATTGCAATATTGTGTTACTGTGCAGCTATGGATGCATGAGGTGTAGAGCTGGGCCATTGGTAATGATGTTGCTACAGAATTGTTGGGATGATTATTAGTACTTTTACAAAATATCAACACAATGATATGAGAGTTAATGGGATATATTCATTATGTTAACGAGGGTGATTCTTTTGGTCATTTTGATCACATCTTTTTGGCTGTTGTTCCAGAGCCAGTTTTCTAGTAAGGGATGAATAAAAAAGGATGAAAACCATGTCCATGACCCCTGAGATGCCAGTTTTTAATAGAGGGCCCACTAAAAAAATGCCAAAGTGCCCACAAGAAACAATATTCCATACCAGGTAGCTACCCCCTCTCTTGCCAGAATGAGAGGTTCTTGCTGTTTGGTCAGGCTGTTGAAAGTCTTCAAACCCGTGTCAAACCCGGCGGGTCTGATCCATGTCTTCCCCGAAACACCGCAACAGGACCCGCTCAGTCTGGTTCTGACAGACTGAGCTGCGCTGCGAACCCCGTGGAAGACCTTTGCTTTCCCCAGCGCCGACCCCACCAGGTGCCTCCACATAGTGACCGTCACTATGAACGAGGGCAGTGAGCGCACCGCGAGCTTAGCCTAGCTAGTCCACTCGCACAGCACGCAGATACGCCACACACCTGTGATATATACACTGCATGTTAGCTAGTTAAACAGAAACCCTTCAATAACCACCAGACTACGCGCTATTTCACCTACTCCGTGCACGCTCATGTCACCTCTCCACTTCTCGTGAGACTACGATGCCGGAAGTGTTCGGACGTATCATGTGATCTGCTGCTGCTGGTGCTCTGCTCTGGTAGCTATGTCAAAATAATTGTTTGTTTTTTTTGACAGAACGGGTTTAGGAAAGGCTCACGTTTTATCCAAAGGGACTTCTACGCGATGCAGAACGTCATAAACACAGTGAAAGGCACGGCTCTCGGGGTGGCCGAGTTTCTCACTCCAGTGCTGAAGGTAAACTTAAGATTCCATGAGCTAGCTTGTTGATAGGTGTTGGCTACTTTGAGGTGTCATAAACACATGAACAGCTAGCAGCTAGTTGCTTGCTTGCTATTTTAAGCGAGAATTAGATGCACGCTAGTGGACGCAACGTTCGTGGAATACCGACCCTTCATGAATACATTGGCACAGTTGTGGTAAATGCGCACTTCGTGCTCCCGAATCCCCTCTAACATACACATTTGACTTATTTATCACAGGAATCGAAATTCAAAGAGACTGGAGTCATTACACCAGAGGAGGTGAGAGTATACCTGTTAAAAGCCTGTCTATAATATTTTGAGAAGTGTGTTTTGTTGTTTTACCTTGTATAAATATTCTGTATCATATCATATTTCCTGTGGTCAATATTTCCTCTTTTGTATTTTAGTTTGTAGCAGCTGGAGATCACTTGGTTCACCATTGTCCCACATGGAAATGGTGAGTGTCCATCTGCAGCTTAATCACAGATATATAAATCCCTCCTTATGGTGCCATTGCAAGTAATATTAAGGCTGGGCAATATATATTGATATAGTATGTTTTTTTGCGATATGAGACTATATATATTGTCTTGGATTATAGATCTGGTTATGTTGTGATGTGGTATAAGTGTATTCTTTTGCTGGACCTAAACGCAGCATTAAAGTGATGTAATTTTCTGAACTTACCTAAGTGTTCTACTTGTTAACCCCTGAGCCATTATATCCACATTACTGATGATTATTTATCAAAAATATCATCCTGTACACATTTTGTAAAAGCGAAACATACTGTGATTTATTTTGTCATGGCTGTAGCATTTATGAAGTAATAGTTGTGACATTCCGAAATCTGGAAATCTATATTTTATACTGTGAATTACGTGTGTGTGTGTGTGTGTGTGTGTGTGTGTGTGTGAGTATGTTTTTATATATGTATCTCAAAGTTGGTAGTATTTGGTTAGGTAACTATATATAAAATGTTACAATAACTATCAATAATAAATGGTGCACTTATAGTTGAAATTACTTTAGTTATAGTCATTTCACTGTTAATTGGTAATTGTGAAGTTGCAACTGATCTTTCTAATACTTTGTAATTGGTTAGTGAATATCGAGTAGTTCATCTATAAACCTGAATTGGATTGTCATAGTAAAGTTGCAACTGATCCACTTCCTCATATGTTTATGACTGATCAACAGATGGTTCATAAAGCAGTCCATTGTTTATTAACAGTGAAATAACTATTGAATGAAGTTAAACTATCCATGTACCATTTGACGATAATGGTTATCTTAAAGTGTTACTTAATGACCTTGTTTGGTTTTAATGTATACTTCACCACGAAGATGAGGTTCATATAAAGGATTGGAGAAAAGTATTAAAAGAAATGCAATTCCTTTTAAATTGCTGATCTTATCACAAAGTAGTGAGAGTGATTGCTCGTATTAATAGTCTTACTCTTGTTGTTACTTTAAGTTTTAATGTTAGTGCTATATGTACTGCCAGTGCTGTCAGCTTACACTTTGAGATTGCTTACGCCATCAATTGTGATACTATGTAACTTCCGAAAAGGCTTACCAGTAATAGCTTACCTTTTGTGGCTCTTGAATGTGCTTTACAAATCTCACTTCTCTGTTTCTGTTTCCCTGTATAGTGCAATACTGTGCTTGAAGAAATCAAAGTTGCTTCACACAGTTTTGAAGCTTTGAAAGGATGAAATTAAAGAAACATTTTTATTTTTATTTTTTTGATATCTATTAATCACTATATACAGATTTCTGTGTGTGTGTGGTTTATTAAACCTAGAAATGATGTGGAATTAAGTCAAGTTAAAAGTAAGGACATTTGGGATCATTGCTTTTAATAACAGCATAATGAACACAAAATGCATGGCCTGTGTGTTTTTATGTTCATGATTTGATCTCTCTTCAGGGCCTCGGGGGAAGAGGTCAAGGTGAAGCCATATTTACCACCGGATAAACAGTTTCTCTTGACACGCAATGGTAAGAGCTGGATTTAAAGCGGGGACTGCCGGTCATTTGATGGTTCAGTTCTCACTTTTTGGTCTCAGCAAAATTCCAACTTCCACTCCACTAAGCTACTGACTTTGTCTCATGAGCGATTGACTTCTATCTGTTACGTGAACAACTATCTAGTTCCTCATAAATTTGAAAAAGGTTCCTAATTAAGTAATCTCCGTGGGTCTGATTTAATTTGATTTGCTATGTGATACAATACAATTTCTTTTATAAAAAGCGAATCCAATTTGAATGACAGTGTGGATTAGAAGGAAATGTAAAGAATTTTGAGAGGGAACATAGCTCATCTCATCTCATTGTCCCAACCGCTTATCCCTTTCCATGGGGTCACGGGGTGTTGCTGCTGGAGCCAATCCCAGCCTTGTCTCAGGGCGAGGGCAGGGTATTCCCTGGATGAGTCGCCAGTTCATCGCAGGGCCCTCACTAGTGAGCAATGTGGGGTTCAGTATCTTGCTCAAGGACACTTCGACATGCAGCCCAGCACTGCCCGGAGCTGGGATTTGAACCAGTGACCTTCTGATCACTAGTCGACCTGTATTTGTTTGAAAAATCACCATAAAAGACCATCATTGTTGTGCATACCTTGTGAACACTGAAACCTCACTACTGGTTAGCTTAGGTCAGAACTGTCCTTTTTTTTATACCCCTGGTTTGTATGTTGACACTGTATTTATGGTCTTGCAGTTCCCTGCTACAAGCGCTGTAAACAGATGGAGTATTCAGATGAGCTGGAAGCCATCATAGAGGAGGATGATGGAGACGGGGGCTGGGTGGACACTTACCACAACTCAGGTTGGAAACCATCTAAACATCCGTAGATTTCATACAGTATATCATTAACCCTGAGGTTTTTTCAGAAACCCACTAGGTTGGATTGGTATGCAGGTGGGGTTGCAGTGAATATGTACGACTTGTACATGGCTCATACCATTACAACTCACCTAGTTGTTGATATTATTGAAAAGATGTAAAAATGATTACATTCATGAAATCTTGCAAAATATTTTAGCTGGCCCTAATATATTAATATCTTTTTAAGATATTTGACTAGACTTTATATATTTCCCAAGAAGGTTTATTTTCATATCCTCTATAAATGTCTTTCCTCTTATTAATATCCACTTTAGGCATATAAAGAAAATTAAAGATGTTATATTACTCCATCATTTAATATTTTTTGGAAAATAGCCTCTTTTTTGTACTCTTCACAAGTGGTTTTATTTCATGATAGATATTTCCACTGTGTTGACTCAAAGATTTTCTATCTTTGTTTGATACTTGTTGAGCCTGTTTTTCAAAATTGGGAAGTTACAGCTCATAATGGTTTAGTTTGTTGCGTACTAAATGGTGACATCCTGTTCCCTGTGTCTGGACAAATACTTCAATTCATCTAAATTCCTTTGCTCAGTACACATATACAATTTCACAATATCAACTTCTGATTTTGAGGTGGGATGTTATGGAATGACAGACATATACTGTAACATTCGTCCACTTGTAGCAGGTCTTACTTTGAATTGGATCATGGATCAGATTACAAAATAAATAAGAACATCAGATAGTTTCAGTAAAGATGACTGACTGATGTGTTTCAACAGGTGTGTTAGGAGTCACAGATGCTGTACGAGAAATTTCACTGGACAATAACAAGGTATGCTTCATGTTTTGTTTTTTTTGTTGGTTTTAATGTTGAGAATGAACTGAGAAATTAAAAAATTCCAAATGTAAATCATGGTGAAATACAAGAATAAAAAGGTATAATAAATACCTCGGGGAAGACATGGATCAAATATTTGTTTATGACTTATCAAAAGTCACATGACCTGAAAAGGTTACATAAGACAATCAAGCATGCTGCAGTTTAAAGTAAGACAAGTTTATTAATTGAACAGCGACCAAACAAAAGGGAAAAACCCTTAACTATCAAACAAACTGATCAGGGCCATCCGAGCTGGGGGGTAACCCTCTACCCCAACAAGGAACAAGGAAACAACTAAACCTAACTGAAACAAAGCCACGAAAACTACACTACTGCACCCATCAGATAAACTTATCACAAAACACAATACCCCAGCTAGCCTCCAGGCTGACTGACTGAATCTGTGATCAGGTGGAATGAAGAAAGAGACAGAGAAAGAGAATACTCCCTCTTATTGGTTATTCGTAATCAGCCAGGCTGCTAACACCTAAAAAGGCTTGAGGCCAAGCATCAGCCACAGTGTCACGTCCTGGCCAGCAGAGGGGGAGTGTGTAACAGTTTTCACTAAGGCAGGCAATGTCAAGCTAATGTGCCAGCGTTCAGGTTTTGGATTTCATTTTCGGCCGCTTAAGGTGTAACTGGGTAACTTCACCAAGTTTACAAATTGAAGTCCTTTGTGGCTACAGAAGAAGCTGCATGTAATCAGATAATTGCCTTCCATGATGTCTCTCGTGGCTAAATTGCATTGTTGGTAATGTAAGTGCCAGGTTTTGGAAAGCAGTCTACCTGCCTAACATTGCACTCCTATAACACTGTCGGACTAACAACAGTTAAAACTAATGATAACATTTTGATTATTGATGTAGTCGAACCAGAAATATGGCCTACTTTAATCCACTCATTCGTCCTGCTTTTCCTCCTGGTGCCTACATTACCCACAATGCAACTTAGCCACTGTGTAACATCCCTGGAGGCAAATAATCTGATTACATGTAGCTTCCTCTGGAGCCACAAAAGACTTTATACTGCTTTTTGTGGAGCTACCCTTTGAAAGATCAGCACCCACTCCTGTGCAGTTTCAACTAGATCCCTTTTCAATGTTTAATTCCTCTAGGACAAAAATATGAATGCAACATCTGCAGCATGTTGTGATGACGACGACGAAGATGATGATGAAGACGGAGAAGCAGCAGATATGGAAGGTATCCATGTGCTTACACATATCCCATCTGTGACTGAGCAGTGATTTGAAACTGTGCTTGAGCTCATGTTGTCCTTAATGCTGTCTTTTCAGAATATGAGGAAAGTGGCCTGTTGGAAACAGATGAGGTAGATGGCTCACAGTGTTGTAGATTTATTGTGTTATCTAATATCAGTTACACTTACCGGTACTTTTTTTTTTTTTTTTTTTTCCCCCTGTGTCTAGGCGACCCTTGACACCAGTAAAATGGTGGAGACTAAAGCCAAAGCAGAGCCTGGGAGCGAGGATGCCATTCTCCAGACTAGAACATATGACCTGTACATCACTTATGATAAATACTACCAGACCCCTCGACTCTGGCTCTTTGGATACGATGAAGTATGTACCTTCTCAAAATGGGACTGTTCAAGATGGATGTTTTCGAGTTTATATTGTTTTGCTTAACGCTGATGTTTGAGAGCTATGGTAGAGAAAGACAGCTCATCAAGCTGCTGTGGTGTTTCTCAGGACAGGCAACCACTGACCGTAGAGCAGATGTACGAGGACATCAGCCAGGACCACGTGAAGAAGACGGTCACCATTGAGAACCACCCCCACCTTCCTCCACCTGCCATGTGCTCTGTCCACCCCTGCAGGTGAGAAAGACCAGTGGGGATAAAACCTAAGATGCATACATGTGGGTGGGATATAAGAGCAATCATGTAATCATTATTTTTTTTATAAAGCTCATGTTACCTTTCTTGAAGAAGCAAACTGTTTTTACATGATGGTTGACAGTGTTCACAAGAAAAGACAAACACAACTGCTCTATTTCTGTTGGCTAGAGCGGTTACAACTCTCTGTGCAGAAATATATGAAAGAATGCGCTTTGTATCTATGTGTTGAAGTTGTTATTTGAGCCTTTCACACACACTTTAAAAAGAATCCTCAGCTGATCTAATCTGTGTTTTCAGACATGCTGAAGTGATGAAAAAGATCATCGAGACTGTGGCAGAAGGGGGAGGAGAGCTTGGAGTGCATATGTATCCTTTCATGGTAATAACCTGTTCCATGTCTGCATCTATATGCAATATAAAACAGTTCTGGTTGATCTTAATGAAGATACTGTGGATGTTTCCTAATGAATTGCATCCTGTTCTGAGGTGATACAGAGCTCAAGATTGCATGCTTTTTTTTGTACAATATGTTTGTTAAACAGGATGTCAGCAGGTCCATAAAAAATCTCAAGTTGTCTTTTAAATGTTACAAATATCAGACTTAAATAGTCCTAAATAGTCCTGAATTGCCACTAACATTTATCTATTTCTAATGTGAAGATTCTTTAAACCTACCATGTCAGGAAAAAGATGATTTCTTCAAACATCAGCCTCAAATTTGGTTTTAAAAAAGTTTTTTTTTTTTTTTCAAAAATAAGAAAAATGAAGTGTGTGATAGCTGTAGACACCCTGAAATATTCCTGTTCAGCAAGAATGGGAGAAAATCTGTATGCACGTTTGGCAGACTGATGTCTGTGATGTAAGTTAGCTTCCTGGATGAGCGGGTGTGAAATCTGCTGCAGTGACATCTGTTTCCTCCTCCGTCCTCTGGCAGGTTTTTCTTGACGAGCAGCTCCAACAGCACCCCGCATCTTCTGAAACCATACTCCAGTTTAAACAGCAGAACATGTTTAGTTTTGTGCTTTTTTACCTATCGTCAAATCAGATTAACTGGTTTTGTCTTAGTGGAAACCCTTGCAGTGACGCTAAACTTTGTGCCTCTGATGGTAAATGTCATAAAGACCTTGGAGGTTGTTTACTTTTTGGGCCAGAGGATTGTGATATTCCATCTTCCTGACAATTTAAACACTGGAAGATATTCTAGCAACTACCTTAGATGATATTTGGTATGAATGTTCATAGTCAGTTAGTGATAAGATAAGATCTTTCCTCTAGCATCACATTCAGGGCAAAATATTCACTTTTACACTGGAAAGAAAGAAATGCAAACGAGGTTAAACTAGGATCAGTCAGTATGATGATATACATTTTTAAGATTTTTAAATACTGTTAATATTGCCTTTTCTATCTCAGTATTCCGTTGAACTGTAGAGGATAATGTAGAAAATGAACCAGGACTGATCTATGACAATATGGGATGTTTGCCTTGCTTTATTATATGTTTAATTAGCTAGATTATAGAAAACCCTGGGTACTGCATTAACCTTTCTCCACTGCAGCTCTGTCATGTTGTGGATCTGATAACAGCATTTTTACCGTGTGCTTTCCTTAAATGAGACTTTCAGGTATCTTCTGATTTTCCTCAAGTTTGTCCAGGCTGTCATTCCCACAATAGAGTACGACTACACGAGACACTTCACCATGTAGCTTCCTAACTCTGCCTCTGCTAATGCACTGTGTCCATGGGAAAGATCAGCTCTTCTGCCTCTGTGTTAAGATTATATCTGGTCTGTTCTGATTACAACCAGTTTGTGGAGTGTTTGTGTTGATCTGAGACACCTTCTGAGTGCGCAGGACTTGGAGAATGTTGGGGGTGTGTGACAAAACTGTATGTCGAAGGAACAGTCTGACATTTTGGGAAACCCGGAGTCAGATAAGAAAATAGATATGAGTTTAATGCATGCGTGTCCAGTACAGAGATAGATGTGATCTGTATAACTGCTGCTAGCTTAGCTATACCTCGGTTAAACTCAGAACGAAAAATATAAATCTAAAACAACACACTTGGATATGTTTGCAACTAGTCTGCTAGCGAACAGCTTAAGTTGTGGAAGTTCCCTACTTCCAGTGTGCTAATTTATCTCTGTACTAGACAACCTGAACTGAGACTGATATCTATGTTTTCATCTGACTCTGGACGAGACTGCAAATGAGGCTTCATCCCTAAAGTTGGACTGTTATTCTGATGTTTCTCTACAGGTTTAATGTTGTGACCACAATGTGGTGAGCGTTCACAAAGTTATTGTTAAGAAGATTTCAATGCTGTTACTCAACCCATTCTACAGAAGAGGATCAGGGCCACTGTAAAAAAAAAAAAGAAAAGAAAAAAAAAAGTAAAAATCTGAGTATTAACTCCGAATTCTGACTTTTTTTCTTAAAATAAGAAAAGGTTAGAATTCTGAGACAAAAGACAGAATTACAGGGTAAACAGAGTTCTGGGTTTAAAGTCAGAAGTCTGACTTTTTTCCTCAAAAAAGATAAAATCAAGTCAGAATTTTGATTAAAAAAATTCAGGATTCTGAAAAATAGTCTGCTCAAATGGTGAACCCAATAATCTTCCGCACCATTCCATACTGCGTCACTGTTTCTTCACGGTTTCCAATGTATTAGTCCATTTCTGAAAATAAATCACCCCTTATTGTGTTGTCAGCTCCTAACATTAGTAAGAGTGAGACGGGTCTGGACAACAGTCCTGCCTTCAGTATTAGTGGCACAGACATCGACGCTGCATTGAGTAATGTTTGGGCCACTCAGGAGCAGCAGGAATAGGTCTAAACTCAACCGTGACTTATTATCCCTCATAAAACTGTTAAGGCTAACATGTTAACAAACCGTTGCCTACTAACACATCCAGTAAGCACAGAGCAACATTGACACTCATTTTATTATTTGCACCTGATGAATGTAAAATCCAATATTCACTGGCTGTTTGGTCCACTCCTGAGTGAAATATTTGTCTCTCATACTGCTAAACGCTCCACTGTGTTCACCAGCTAATCTCTAACTGCGTATTGTCGGCTGTTTGGCACATCAGTTCTAGTACAGCTTTAACAAAATATTCAGAAGAACATATTTCATATGTGTGAATTTGGAATTGGACAGCTAATGGTGGGAGATGTATGTGTTCTCACCAAAATCACTTTCTCAAATGTCTCTGTACCTGACTGCAGCACTGACAGAAGCTTCTCGACTATTACTGATATTATCCCTGTACGTCACCGCAGTGGTTGTTATTGCTTCCATTCTAAAGCACTTTGCAGGAGTCATGGCTGAACCTCATTATTGTAAATCAGCTCTTTATGCCACTTTGTCTTAACGCTTCTTTCTTTGAATGTGTTGATATCCAGACCCTTTCATTTACCAATGGTTCCTGTGCTTGGTTTATAATGGTTTCTGTGTCGTATTTCAACTATGGACAGTTCCCTCCCCTCTGCAGCTTGTGTCAGAACCTTGACTTCTTTCAGTTCGTCTTGCTTCTACAAGCTCGATGTATTGTTGTGTCTAAGAGCTACGCGAAGGTCGGCTGTGAACTCTGTTGTGCAGCTTTTTAGCAAAACAACCGGAGAACTGCTTTTGTTGTCACATGCCTCTGGATTTACTTCAATGAATCCTTCAGTGAATTTCTCAGAAGAAACTGCACTATAAACTATCTTTGGCTCATTTCAGTATCCTGTTTCTGACAGTACTTACACAACTAAATAAAGTATCTGCTTCAGTAATACTCGCTCTACTTTCCTTGTTGTCTGTTGGTTCGATAACATGTACTCTCTACTTCCTGCTGGTCCAGTCCCCTGATGTAATTTGCTCAGTGGTAACACATGAACATTTTGAAGTAATGTAAATTTATCAATAAAGAGATCCCAAATATTGCAAAATGCGATTTTTTTTGTATTTATTCACTGGGGAGGGATTTTGTGTGTGGAGATGATCTAAAATCCCCTTAGATTTATCTTAAAGAGTTACACAAACGACAAAAACATATGCCATTTTGATAAATCCAAATTATGTTTTATTATTATTCCAATTTAAAAAGAGAAAACTAGACAAACTGACCCCAAAAGGACAAGCTTTTATTTTCTAGAACTTGTGTCTCCTCCCCTCTCCTGCTGCTGCACATTCTGACCAGCTGGGGGCGGTAGTGTCCCTGACGGCTAGCCAGCAGCCGGCTAATGCGAGCGCCAGCAGAAGAAGCCTTCAGAATGCGTTAGTGGACGGTGTGTGGAGGTCATGCTGCGCGAGTCCAACATGTCTGTGGTCTACCCCACTCTCCTGCTCTGCGTGTACGGCTTCTTCTCCAACCTGCGGCCGTCGGAACCCTTCCTCACCGCGTACCTGATGGGGCCGGACAAGAACCTGACAGAAACCCAGGTGAGTGAGTTAGCTTGCCCGGGCTAAAAGGCTAGCGCGTCAATGCGTTCAAGACCTTGCGTCATATTTCGACTTCTGACGTAACGTTAATAAACATGTGGAAGAAATGTAGTATTTTGTTTCTTTCCACACAAATGTGTCCCTTAACTCAGTAGCAGAATGACAATAAGCTTGTGGGTCTTATGCTTATAGTCACAAGGTCCCCGTTCATAAACCCTGTCACCTCCTGACTCCCCACATACTTCCATTAGAAGTCATATTAATATATGCTAATTGTTTTTAATTATGCACTATCTGTAACGTTTGACACCCACAGAAACACTTGACTTACATACAGACATTATGTACTTATTATATGTTTTCCCAACACACTACTGTACATAAAATACCCCTACATTTTGTGTGTGTGTGTGTATACACACACGTGTTCAATAAAGCTGATTCTGATATCACTGACTGATAAATATACAGTATTTGAGACATTTAAAGAAGACAGCTTTTAAAGTTCAACTTAAACAAAAAGTCAGATTTGTGAAACATTGCTTGACAATTCACAAAATATTGACAGTAAGATTCTATGAGGCTTTGTTGTTGGATCAGTCATATACAGTTTGTGTGCACTAACTGTGATTCACAGATTGAAGCCCTGACAGTACACCTTAGACTAAATGCTCATATAGCATTAAATCAGAAAGAATGTTAACAATCCATCCAAGCGATAGTTCAGGAGAGTTTTAATACCCTATCTTCGCAAACTTCATCTTCTTCATACCATAAGTAAAAAGATAGTCCTTATGAATCTTTTGACAGTGTGTTCTGTAAGTTAATCAGAGTAACAGGAGGCACCGTTACTGGTTAAAGATGTTGCTGTTTAAGTTCTTGTATGCAGATTCAATTAGAATCATTTTAAAAGTGGCCGTTTTACAGTTGTTTCTGTTAATGGTGTGGCTGTCTCATCATGTCAGATGCTAGTTAAGACACCGGCTATGTTCTCCTGTTGCGCCACCACCAGAGTTGCTTGTGTCAGAGCAGGAGAGTGTTCCCACAGCTTCCCCACGCTTAACATTCTTCCACTGCAATTAAAGGTAACAAAGTATGACGGTCCAGCATCGCTGTAATGGAACTTAAGTGGCACCGGTTGGCGGTCTGACAGGGAATCTGATGCAATCTGAGGATCATATTAATTAAACCTCAGTAATACCGCCTTGGTCTGTACTTCTGTTTGCAGGCTGTGTTCTCAGGCACTCGGTGTTTTGTGACAATTGACAATTTCACAATTTCACAATTTTTCACCCTTGATCAACCTACATACCCAAATCCATTTTAAGCTTCACATTTATATCATTATAGCATTCATGGTAATGTGTTATGGAGTGCTTCATAACGACAGGAATGCTCATTACTTTTATTGGGTCTGTTTCGTTGGTCTAGCTCCAACAACAGACCCTTAAATGCCAAAAGCAGAATAATCCCTCTTGAAAAGTGGTAATTTCTGGTTAATCCAAAGATTATTACCTCCATCAGATTTTAAAATGGCTTAGAAAAGAGAAGCAGTGATAAATCTGTTTTTGCCCTGAATTGCCGCATGTACATATCATGGGAATCGTACTTGGGTCATTGATCTTGTGCATATTAAAAAATAATTTCCAGACAAAGTGGATTTAAGTGCAAAACCCAGGCTGTAACACCGGCTGTGGTGATTAGTTGTCATGTAATTAATGCCCCGTTCAGCCCTGGTAACAACGTCACCAAGTGATCCGATCGGATCCAGTAACTTGGACCACTTTCCGAGGTGGTCTGGGCCACATGTGATCACGTTCTTTTTGCAGAATGCCGTCACATTTGTCTCTGGCTAAATGCATCTAATCTGATCTTCAAATTAGAAACCACATTATCCCCTGTCTCCATTAACAAATGGCATAATCTTGAGAGTTGTTGAGTTTACAAATACAGTGAAATGTAACCAGAATAGGCAATATCTTTGTTGCCTGAGGGCTGTGGAGAAAGTCCCTTGCCTCTCTTCAATAATGTTAAGAGTTGTTGAGTTGGGATAAAGTTTATGAACTATTAAATGTTGTCTGTGAAGTGCAACAGTTTGATGTTGTAGTAGAGACAGGCCTGTAAAAGAATAGCTAGCCTAAGTTCAGTTTGTCCATCGCCTTCCCTGTGACTGGGCATAAGCCAGGAGCAGCCTTAAAACCAGTCTGGATTAGCATGATTCTTATCCTGACTCTCTTAACTCCCTGGGTTGGTCCGGTCAGTCAGGTTGGATAGTTAAAAAATGCTGCGGACAACGATTTTCTTAGTTTCTGCCGCTCTTATTCCAAAACACCAGCGTTCTTCTCCAATGCGAAAGAATGTATTTCTGCCATGGGCAATGCCTGTTTCAGCAATAAAGCTGACGCAAATACCTTGTCAAAGCATATCTGTTAGCCCCATGATGTTCGTGTTTATTGGCACGCAGAGTCGGTAAGCGATATCCAATCACAAGCAGTCATTCAGGAGATGTCTTCATGCAAGTTGTGAACTGACAGACTTGGAGCTGACAACTTGTGATCAGCTCACTCAGGATGGGTTTGTGCCTAAACGTCATGCATGGAGGTAATAATAAATGTCCATGGGATCATCTTCTAGTACGCATGTGATTCTTAAGCTTCCATTCAGCACCTAGTGATAAATATGCTTGGATGCACGTGCATTCATTAACTTTTTGTAAATCATCTGTTACCTGCAGGTCGTCAATGAAATCTACCCAATATGGACCTATTCCTACCTGGTGTTGCTGTTTCCCATCTTCCTGGCCACTGACTACCTCTGTTATAAGCCTGTATTGATTCTACAGGCCACCAGCTTAATAGTGACCCATGTTATGCTGCTGAAGGCACAAGGCCTACTGGCCATGCAGCTCCTGGAGTTTTTCTTTGGGCTGGCCACGGCCTCGGATGTGGCCTACTACTCCTACATCTACAGTGTGGTGGAGCCGGCACACTACCAGAAAGTGACTGGTTACTGCCGGAGCATTACTCTGTTTGGCTTAGCTACTGGATCTCTGATCGGTCAGCTCCTGCTCTCCGTGGCCAAAATTCAGCTGCTCCACCTCGTCGTTATCTCGCTAACGTCAGCCTCGGTGGCCTTTGTTGCTCCCTGGTTTCTGCCTATGGCCAAGAGGAGCTTGTTCTTTCACAAGAGTCCAGGAGCAGTGGAGGAGAGGCCGCGGAGCAACAGCACAACCACGCTGGAGAAAGTGCCACTGAACACCCAGGACACCTCCATGGTGAGTAAAAAGCTACCTTATTCAGGTCACACCTTCAATGTCACACCTTCAGATTAGCGCAAGTAGGTGAGCCAACAACAAAAAAAACAATCCTGAGAGAATTGGAAATGCTTTTGATTTCAATGAGTCTTTCAACTGTTCTCCATGCAGATATCTGGGCCCACGGGGAAAAGAAGCGAAAGCAGGGATCTGGTGGACGTGCTGCGGATGTTGTTCAACGACTTCCTGCAGTGCTACAGATGCCGCCCTCTGCTGGCGTGGTCGCTGTGGTGGGCTCTGGCCACCTGCGGCCACTTCCAGGTCGTCAACTACGCTCAAGCACTGTGGGAGAACATTCGTCCATCCCATGACTTTGAAATCTACAACGGCTATGTAGAGACACTGTCCATGCTACTAGGTGAGAGTGTCACTGAGGGTTTAATCATATTTTATATACTTAACAGATGAACTTGAATATATGTATTTCTAACAGCTGTGTTTTGCTGTGCTGGTCCACAGGGGCCCTGGCAGCTCTGCTGGTGGGCTACCTGCCTGTGTGCTGGGCTCTGTGGGGGGAGCTGGTATTGTGTGTCCTCTCCCTGCTGATGGCTGTGTGTGTGTTTGTCATGGACATGACGAGGAACATATGGATGTGTTACGCCTCGTACATCCTCTTCAGAGCCATATACATGCTGCTGATCACCGTAGCCACGTAAGTAACGGCGTAAGGTTAATGGAGCGGTCAGCAGTTACGACCTCCGCTAACAAGCTAACAAACACACCGCTATAGGTGACGACATGGTGGCTCTGTCCACTCTTTTTTTTTTTTTTTTTTACAGTTAATGGATTGAAAAAGCTCTTAAAACAGATTTACAGTATGAGAAAGGTTTCTTCAGTGTTGGCCTCTTTTGTGTGCTGGCACATTCTCCCAACCTTAACTCAAGCAGTACAAGTAAATCTTAGGTTTGTCAGCCTAAGTGTTTGCAAACTGTAGAGTACAGTTTTAGAGACAGATCCTGCTCTCACGGATCACTAACTGAATTGAAAGGGGAAGAGTGGGAAAGTTTCCCCTAACTGTGGTCAAGATTAGAACATCACTGAGGCACAAAGAAGAAGCACATTCATCTCCAGGGATCTCAGTGTGCAAGTGTGGAAACACTGCTGAATCACCACCCAACAAAAACTTAACTTGAGCTTAGACTAATGTTTTTGTTTCTTTCTGGATCTCAGTTCTCTGTTTATACCTCAGTTGGGGTCGTAGGAGGACTTTGTTAAACAAGATTTGCAGCTGCTGTTTTATTGCTGTCCATTGCCAAACTGCTGTGTAAAACAAGAAGAGAGTGTTCTGCAGATCTAAACCTTCCACCCTGTTGTGTGCACTCTGACCCATCAGATATCAGATCGCAGCCAGTCTCAACATGCAGCGCTACGCTCTGGTGTTTGGAGTGAACACCTTCATGGCTCTGCTGCTGCAGTCTCTGCTCACTGTGGTGGTGGTGGACTCAGCTGGCCTCGGCCTCGATGTCTTCACTCAGGTGAGGGAGTACGACCGGCCGCACCCACCCCCTTGTTGCCCATGACAACATACATGGAGCACCTATGCTGTTCCTGTGTTCCTTTTTAATGACAGCCTTCTTTTTTTTGCTTCCTTCAGTTTTTCATCTACGGTGGCTACTTTGCTGTCATCTCGTTGATCTTCCTCATCGCTGGACTTTACAAAGTGGCCTCCAGGAGGCGCTCCGAGCAGGAGGTCCTGTCTAACAGCCCAGCAGAAACAGAGTCAGACTCTCCTCCAATCAGTGCTGCTGCTGATAGCGCGTAGTGATATATATTGTTTAGATTGTCAGTTGCTGAAGCAGCAGAGGTGAGTGAGCACAGAGACTTCACAAAGTGAGCTTTACTTATCTCTCCAGCCTCAGTTTCTTTATTGTGTCAAAGTGTTATGTGACACAGTAGAGGTGAGAAGCTGAATATAAACTTATTACAATGCTTCTAGCTATAATCATCCACATTGATGGAACTCTAGAAGGAGCTGACACACACCCAGTCTTGATGTATTATCATTGTATTGTTGTTATGAGTAATGTGTTACACTTGCACATCCAGCACTCATGGAGATGAGCTGGTGTGGACAACAGACTGTTTACT
>JARJLU010019221.1:0-10036 GCA_030272975.1 Sparidentex hasta | reverse complement strand
CCATCACTCGGACTGAAATTACAAATCTCACTGAATTCCTTCAGTTAACACCATCATCAAACCAAAAGAGGATTTACCTATTGAGTCTTGACATTTGGGGATAAAAGCTTTTCACCTGATCATATTGCACAATTCCATGGATAAGAAAATGAAGAAGTGTAAAGTTTATAAACACAAACTGTGTGAGTTTACTTGAGGAATGTGTGGATTTGTATTAGATCTATTTGAGTCATTTTGTTCAAGAAGTGTGTCAAAATCAGGAAGTCAGATGCTCTTAAAATGGAATTTCTTTGTAAACTATAAAATGACACATCTTCAGATTGTGAAACACAAGACTGTTGTGTGCAGTCTGTTTGGAAGAAATAGAAATGATGCGACTTTAACTGTCATGATGGACAGTGTGGGTGTTAATTATCAAGTTATTTTAACACAGCATTAAACCACAAAGAGGAAACTGCAGCATCACCTACAGATCTGCTGCAGAGAAGAAAAGCCTCACACGACGTCCGCCTGCTGACAGAGAATGACACAAAATGTCTCTGCTGGGATTAATCTTTATTTCTGTGCTTCAGTTTGAAGGTAAAGCTGTTTTCTTATTTCTTATTTATTATTATTATTATTTATTTATCAGGATTCTATGAGGACAATGATTATGAGTCAATCATTTTTAGATTGGTAAAGGTATGTAGACTAACGATATGCAAAGATGTGTGAAGAACAGGGAAGTGATGATCAAATAGTCAGTTTGCTCTCTGTGTTCTCTTTGCTTTCTTTAAACTCCACCTATGTGACAGAATATTGAAGTATTCACATTACAGCTGGATGCAGATACTACATGGATTGAACAGGATGATAAAAGTGCACATAATACAAAGCTGAATCCTAAAGAGCCACAATTCACTGATTAACTGAGACTGAAATGAAAATGACTCTCTTATATGAACACGACCACTAGAGGGCCGAGGGTGACACACTCCCTCTCTGTCACTGGAAATGTAAAATCCTAATTCAGACCTGGATGATCTTTGTCAGTTCTTTGTTGATTAAAACATAAACAAAAATCCTCACTATTGTTAACTGTTTAGTCTTCATGCGGATATTTTATTTTTAATGTATCATTTCCTACAGAACATGTGTTCTTTTCTTTCCATCAGGTGTCAGTGGAGAAGTAAAATATCTCTACAGCAGAGCTGGACATGATGCCATCCTGTCCTGTGGCAGAGAATCATCCTCTGATCCATCGTGTTCCATTGTTACATGGTTTTACAACAGAGACCCATCTCAGACTTTCACTGAGTTTTCAAAAGGAAAAGTTAATCTGGACTCAGTCCGAGCTGTCAGGTTGAGTCTGGACACTTCCTGCTCTTTGATCATTGAAAACATCACTGTTGAGGATGCTGGTCGCTACACCTGTCGACAGGGGGAAAATGTACATACAGATATGTCTACATTTATAAGTGTTCTGACAAGTGAGTGTCATTATTTTCCACCTTGTCTTTTTTAGAGGGGGACAACCAGTGAGACAGACAGGTGTCTGTCAGTGTCTTTATGAAGGTGAACAGTGATGAGCAGCCATCATTCATCCAGTCAATATGGAGACACTCCTTCCATTTAAGGAAGAGAAGATCATGTCCATAATAGTCAAAGTGAAGTGAATGCCTCACTGTTTTAAGATGATCACAGAGCTCCTGCTCCTTCATTCATGTAACAAGTTCCCCTCCCCCAGTTTACAGAGATCCACAGATCAATCTGCTCATACATTTTCTTTACAGGTTTCACTTTTTCATTTCATGAAGTCATTTGTATTGTTGAAACCACACTGAAAGGTCTTGATTCCATTTATTTCAGTACACCTTCATATTAGAATGCAGTCAATAAATGAAGACAAAAGATGAAGGGAAACTTGTTCAGACCTTGTAGTAAAGTCCTCCAAACATTTTTCACACTGAGTGAACACTTATCTCTTGTTTTCTGTCAGTCTCTCCATCTCCACCAGACGCTGATCCAAAGAGGGACGCTGAAGTCACATTAGAGTGTTCTCTGTTCAGACACATTCATCTCCATCACTGTCCACAGATCAGCATCCGCTGGATGAATGAGACAAGAAATGTGCTGCTTGGTGAAGGTGAAGGGTACAAGTTCCATGGACAGAAGAACTGTTCCTCTTCTCTCACTGTGAAGCGTCAGAGTGGCCACAACAGGAGATACACCTGTCAGGTGGTTGATGAGGAGAACAATGTGGAGATAGAAGCTGAGTACACACCTGTCTTCACAGGAGACCATCAGTCACACACACCTGGTCCAGGTAAGATGATACACAGCTTCACCTGATGGTCTCTCAAAGTTTCATATGTTGGAATTAAAGTATTATCATGACAGCCATATTAAAAATACACACATTTCTATGTAACGTTCTACACACCTGCCAGTTTGTTGAATGTGATAGAAGCTGACTACAGACAGAAAAGTGATGTTAGGATAAGATGAAAATCCAAATCTGTGTCTGATTATTTTTACATATAAATCCTGTAAATGCCTCGATCATTAGATTGTGTATTTTAAGAGGTTAGGTACCATATTTGTACTTCTCTGGCTGACTGCTGTCCTCTGACTACAGATCACTCTCCTGACCTACAGACCTACATCATCATGGGTGCAGTGGGCGGTGTGGTGGTCGTGGTGGTCGTCATCATCGCTGCTGTTCTCATCAAACACAGGAAGAGAGCCAAAGTGACAGTCGGTCAGTAAACCACAGTAACTGCAGTAACACATGAACATGAAGGAGTCTTTATGAATTTAATGACTGTCATTAAGTGTCATTTGGTCAGTTATGTCACTTTTATTGCAACGTTGACATTTAGATGACAACTTGACATTAACCAGGATAACAAACACAAAGGAAATGTTAAGATTTATGTGGAAATGTGTAAAATGTACAGAATGATGATATTTAATAACTAATCTCTGAATTTTTAACTTTCCTTCCAGATGGTCCAAAATCAGCCCAACACCCTGTGAGTAAAAAAAAAGATGATAATAATAATAAGCTATTTAACATAAATATTGAACTTACATATGTTCTCTACAAAATAGATCCACATATTTAGAGTTTGGTTGGCACACAAAGTGAAGCTGTTTCTCTGTACAGTCCAGGATTTAACAGTGATTTTAGTGCATGTAAAGAAAAACAAATGCATGACTGAAACTGATGACATCAGGTGATTTCTGTTAAACCCAATTAAGTTTACATTAAATTACAATGTATACCCATGCTAACTGTTATAAGTTATATTACAGCGATGTAGAAAGTCTTTTTGTCTTTACCGTGAAAACAAAGTTCAGTTGTAGCTGTTTGTGCTTCATGAATCATTGTGTTGTTGCACTCAGGATGAGTCAGAGAGCAATCTGACCTACGCCACTGTTAACCACACTATCCAACAGACCCCCAACAAGAAACAGGTGAGAGACTTAAAACACCTACGGATTTATTCAGCTGTGGTTTTCTATTTATAGACTTCATCTTAAGTCTGCTCTGCAGCGCAGTCGTGGAAAATATTTCATTAACATGCTGATGTATTACTCATACAATACATGGTTCAAATTATGTGTTCACTTTTTTGCTGATCTTAAATGTTATTACAGACTTAAGTTATGCCTCAGAATATTGAATGCTTCCAATTTTGTGGCAGCTATTCCAACATGACAGCGCTACAATACACAGTCACTTCCACAGAGACGTGGATTTCATAGCTGGAAGTGAAAGAACTTGACTGACCTCAAACATGTCACACCTTTAGGATGAACTGGACAGGACAGTAGTGCACATGGTTTTACAACACGAAGTCCAACATATGGATGTACATGTTAAGTGTTCACATACCTCAGCAGTGTGGGGTGTCTTCTCATCTCAGTCCCTGACTAGCATTTCTTTCATATATGGTCCTGGTGCGACCAACTACCGATGAGTTACCAGAACTATATATGAAAATGTTGTGGTAAATGAGGTTAAAGCTCTGATTTGTGTCCCACAGGTCAAAGAGGAAGAGGAAGTCACTTATTCAACAGTCAAGACTGCGGTGAAGACAGAAGCAGACGATGATCCCAGCTGCCTCTACAGCTACGTCAGCAAACCAAAATGAATCAGAGGGAAAGAAACTTACAGTTATGATGTCGTAGTCATAAAAACTACCAGAGTGTTTTCTGCCTGTTGGACAGTGGGCAGTTTGTGCAGCACTGTTCTTATTAAGTGTTACAGTATTCATATTTGCTAGGAGTGTGGCGATCACTCAGCCTGATAATGGTTTTAAATAGACACAGTCTATTAATCAGAATTGGCAGAAAAGATGCAGAGCATTCTTGTTATTTCAGTTTTCCCAGATATTTCAGTCAGTATTCTGTTTTTAAATGATAAAAAAAAAACATATTGAATAACTTGTCACTGTAACAGGAATTTTATATTGCAGGATCCAGTGGTGCCTCAATTTGGATTGATGCAGTGTAAGGTCAGGCTTTAAGCCTAACTTATTGTTTTATGTTGTTGTTTTTTTGTGGCATTTACGGAAGTTTTGGCAACTGTGAATTTTTATTTTCTGGTGATCAATTTTCTAAATTTGATCTGAACGTACTTTTTCCTCTAGTTCCGTAATGATTTCAGTCATCTGTGAAAATGAGGAGAATTTCTTTTCATGTGTGAAACAGGTAAAAGTTTATTTTTTTGTATGTTTTAAAGAGAAATATATCTTTTCTTGTGTGAAAACAAGTAAGAAAAATTCTCTGGAGATTTTCTTTTTCATGTCCGAAACAGAGTCAGAGCTGACACGTCTCACACATCGACCGTGAGTCTCATGCGACTGAGCATCTTCACACGGTCACACACGAACCCTCATACGTCTCACGGTCAGAATCATGAATTGCCCCTTTTTTATTTTTTTCCCCCTGTTATATATTTACTCTCTTGCCACTAGCTGTACTTGAGGCTCTATTCTTCCTCCGATTGGCTTACCCAGATGATAAACCTAACCAATCAGTCCTCATGCCTAAACCTAAACATCCCAATGAATGGTAAAGAGTGCCAACCAATCAGAGGCAGAACAGGGTGGGTTAGATTGCAAAATGTTAGAAAATATTGTGAGCTGAATAATGACCGTCTGTCAACTGAAGAGGAACCACCACCTCATTTTGATATGAATTATGTTATTTGTCTAGATTAATAAAACATATTCTTATATAGGGACCACAATTTACAGGCCATGGAAGATGATATCAGTGAGGACAATAATTTCTTTCTCAACATAATATCTGAAACTTGGATCAACCCTGATGAAGGAAGAAAATTCAAATGAGACAGATATGATTTCATTTGTAGAAATAGAAAAAAAGGAGGATGGGTGGCTGTGAATGTAGACAAAAACCTGAATAATATAGTGTTAGAAAGTACGACAACTGTGGAGGACAACTTATTACAGAGTATAACAACTGAAATCTGCAGATATAATAATCTAAAAAGATATAATAATTAGTTGTGTATATACAGGACACCAGGGTCTAGTATTCAATCTGTCGGGGACTGGATGGAGGAAATGTTTTCAGAAATAAGGAGGAAAGTACTTTTCATTTGTTGGGATTTCAATGTTGATCTGTTGGATTTACATACAACAAAAAATGACTGAAGGATTCATCAACACAGCGTACAGTATGAGCCTGTTTCCTCCGTCTGTGTGATTTTCCCTCCGTCCAGTGTTTTTCCGTTCCTTTCCCTCACCTGTTCTTTCCCCGCCTCATTCCACCTGTACCTCATCCCCTGCTTAATGTGTGTGTGTGTGTGTGTGTGTGTGTGTGTGTGTGTGTGTGTGTGTGTGTGTGTGTGGTCTTTGTGCTCTCTCTTGTCTTGCTCAGTTCGTTCCATGTTCTCCTGTGTCGCCACCCTGAGTTTCTCACCCCTGTTATCTCCAGTGTCTCCTAATGTCTCCCTGTGATGTTTCAGGTTTTTGTTCCTTGTGTTTGATTTGTACTGGACCCAGGTTTACCTGGACGACCTACTGTTTGTGTATCATTCAGCATTTGTTTCACAAAGTTCACCTTTTGCTTCATAAATCCTGCCTTCCTGTGTTTGCTGCGTTTGGGTCCTCATCTCCTTACCAAACTGTAACTGTAGTGGCAACCTATTTGCCACTCTTGCAGGACATAAAGTTTCTGTTGTCATGCTTGTTGTAAGGCAATAAACTCCGAAGAAAATCCAAGAAGAAAACGAGGCTGATGTTAAAAGCAAAATGCTGAGATTTATTCTCAGAATGTAATCAACTTTGAACAAAAAAATGACAGAAAAAATGAGTTTCTTACGCCTAAATGACGGTTAAGCTACAGTCAGAAAATTGTTGCTCCCGTCCTGCTCTGATACCTTAATTACCAAAACAGAGGTGCCCACATGGCTAGTTTACCACAGTTCACTACAATAAGTTGTGCTTTACGGCAGTATCAGTTTTTGGTAGCAGGACAAATTGAGAGCAAAATAAAACCTTATCTACTGAATAGACGTTAATTACATTAAGATGAAACAAAATATCAGTTAAGACGAATCCTTATGAATTAAAGCAAAATAGATATTAACTAATTAGACACAAAGTGCACACATGAGCCTCATGTTCTCCATGGCGCTAACAGTAACAACACATTTCCTAATGACTGTCTGAAGATCAGAGTCACACATCAGCATGACTCAGATGATGACTGAGGAGAGCGAGTCTCTCCTCATCCTTTATAACAGCAGTAAACAAAGTCACAACTGTAGCAGTCATAAGATTATATGTAATCTAGAGCTCAGAGCCAACACATGCATACGCTCGCACACAATCCACATACACAACTGGACAGACCGCGATCAACTTCAACAAACCAAGTAAGTGCAATAACAAACAAAACTAGAAGCACGTAAAGGAACTTTGATGGTATGAAGGCAATAGCTAAGCACCAAGTTAAGAAATGCATTACTGTTGTCCTTCTGTTTCTCACAAAATGTTTCACTTCCTGTTTTGGTTGCGTCACAGAAATGACAGAATGGTGCTGAACACATTTCCGTCACTCGGACTAAAAATAAAAATCTCATTGAATTCCTTCAGTTGACACCAAATAAACATCATCAAACCAAAAGAACGTTTACTTTTAGAGATGAAAGCTTTTCACCTGATCATATTTCACAATTCCATGGCAAAGAAAATGAAGAAGTGTAAAGTGTATCAACACAAACTGCATGTGTATATTTGAGTAATGTGTAGAGTTACATTAGCTCTTTTTGAGTCATTTTGTTCAAGAGGTCTTTCAAAGTCAGGAAGTCAAATGCTCTGAAAATGTAATTTCTTTGTAAACTATAAAATGACACAAAAGAGTGTGAAAAACAGTGTCATGTGCAGTCTGTTAAGAAGAAGCATATCTGACTTGATTCGTACTCTCATAATGGGCAGGGTGGGTGTTAATTCTCAAGTTAGCCAGTAATAAACCACAAAGAGGAAACTGCAGCATCACCTACAGATCTGCTGCAGAGAAGAAAAGCCTCACACGACGTCCGCCTGCTGACAGAGAACGACACAAAATGTCTCTGCTGGGATTAATCTTTATTTCTGTGCTTCAGTTTGAAGGTAAAGCTGTTTTCTTATTTAGATGTTGATCAGGATTTTACAGACGTTAGTCATTTTCATTCCTATTATATGAATGGTAGATTGTTAAAAGTGTTCTTTGTTGACTCATGATATGTAGACGTGAAGAACAGGGAAGTGATGATCAAATAGTCAGTTTGCTCTCTGTGTTCTCTTTGCTTTCTTTAAACTCCACCTATGTGACAGAATATTGAAATATTCACATTACAGCTGGATTCAGATACTACATGGATTGAACAGGATGATAAAAGTGCACATAATACAAAGCTGAATCCTAAAGAGCCACAATTCACTGATTAACTGAGACTGAAATGAAAATGAATCTCTTATATGAACACGACCACTAGAGGGCCGAGGGTGACACACTCCCTCTCTGTCACTGGAATGAATGAATGAATGAATGAATGAATGAATTATTGTTATTATTGTGTCATGCATACATGTATGCCCAGCCCGCATGGGCTCTCTGTCACTGGAAATGTAAAATCCTAATTCAGACCTGGATGATCTTTGTCAGTTGTTTGTTGATCAAAGAATAAAAAAGAATCCTCATAGTTGTTTACAGATATTTATATGTAATGTGTCATTTCCTACAGAACATGTGTTCTTTTCTTCCATCAGGCATCAGTGGAGAAGTAAAATATCTCTACAGCAGAGCTGGACATGATGCCATCCTGTCCTGTGGCAGAGAATCATCCTCTGATCCAACATGCTCTGATGTTACATGGCTGTACAACAAAGATCGAACTCAGACTTTCACTGAGGTTTCAAAAGGAAAAGTTAATCTGGACTCAGTCCGAGCTGTCAGGTTGAGTCTGGACACTTCCTGCTCTTTGATCATTAAAAACATCACTGCTGAGGATGCTGGTTTCTACACCTGTCGACAGGGGGAATATGGTTACCATACAGATATATCTACATATCTAAGTGTTCTGACAAGTGAGTGTCATTATTTTCCACCTTGTCTTTTTTAGAGGGGGACAACCAGTGAGACAGACAGGTGTCTGTCAGTGTCTTTATGAAGGTGAACAGTGATGAGCAGCCATCATTCATCCAGTCAATATGGAGACACTCCTTCCATTTAAGGAAGAGAAGATCATGTCCATAATAGTCAAAGTGAAGTGAATGCCTCACTGTTTTAAGATGATCACAGACTCCTGCTCCTTCATTCATGTAACAAGTTCCCCTCCCCCAGTTTACAGAGATCCACAGATCAATCTGCTCATACATTTTCTTTACAGGTTTCACTTTTTCATTTCATGAAGTCATTTGTATTGTTGAAACCACACTGAAAGGTCTTGATTCTATGTATTTCAGTACACCTTCATATTAGAATGCAGTAAATAAATGAAGAAAAAAGATGAAGAGAAACTTGTTCAGACCTTGTAGTAAAGTCCTCCAAACATTTTTCACACTGAGTGAACACTTATCTCTTGTTTTCTGTCAGTCTCTCCATCTCCACCAGACGCTGATCCAAAGAGGGACGCTGAAGTCACATTAGAGTGTTCTCTGTTCAGACACATTGATCTCCATCACTGTCCACAGATCAGCATCCGCTGGATGAATGAGACAAGAACTGTGCTGCTTGGTGAAGGTGAAGGGTACAAGTTCCATGGACAGAAGAACTGTGTGTCTTCTCTCACTGTGAAGCGTCAGAGTGGCCACAACAGGAGATACACCTGTCAGGTGGTTGATGAGGAGAACAATGTGGGGATAGAAGCTGAGTACACACCTGTCTTCACAGGAGACCATCGGTCAGACACACCTGGTCCAGGTAAGATGATACACAGCTTCACCTGATGGTCTCTCAAAGTTTCATATGTTGGAATTAAACTATCATGACAGCCATATTAAAAATAGACACATTTCTATGTAACGTTCTACACATCTGCCAATCTGTTGAATGAGATAGAAGCTGACTACAGACAGAAAAGTTACGCTAGGATCAGAAAATTTAAATCTGTATTTCATTATTTATTACATATATATCCTGTCAATCACTTCTCTGGCTGACCTCTGTCCTCTGACTACAGATCACTCTCCTGACCTACAGACCTACATCATCATGGGTGCAGTGGGCGGTGTGGTGGTCGTGGTGGTCGTCATCATCGCTGCTGTTCTCATCAAACACAGGAAGAGAGCCAAAGTGACAGTCGGTCAGTAAACCACAGTAACTGCAGTAACACATGAACATGAAGGAGTCTTTATGAATTTAATGACTGTCATTAAGTGTCTTTTGGTCAGATTTTTTCACTTTAATTGCAAAGTTTACATTTAGATGACAACTTGACATTGACCAGGACAACAATCTTAAAGGAGCTATCAAGATTCATGTGATAATGTGTAAAATGTACAGAATGATGATATTTAATAACTAATCTCTGAAT